>PVJA010005564.1:0-78196 GCA_004027025.1 Myocastor coypus
CGATGTGTGTTCCCTGAGGTCCTTTCCAGTGGTCTGCACCGGAGGTCCAGCCTTCTGCAGGATCCGTATCGGCGTTCATTTCCTCAAATGTCTGACAAGAATCCCAAATGATGTGATTATCGAAAACAATAAATGTATTTTCTAGTCAGCATTTGCCTGTTTCTCTTCTCATTATTTTTCTCTTGTACCAGATTCTGACCCTTCTTGGATTTGAAGAGTATATTTTTAATATATGTTGTCTGTTGGAGAAATAATATATATATATATATATACTTATATATATTCACACACATATATACACATATATGTATGTATATATGCCTATATACATAAATAAATGTAATATATACATATTCTTTTATTTATCAAGCCAATACAGTAGTAAAATATTACGTGATAGATCTTCCAAATATATAGGACAGAAAATTCTATTGAAATAAAAAATCATTTGTTACTTCATAAGTGTATTCTGTAGGTACTATTTCCATTTCCTCTGCCTTTAAGAGGATTCAGATATCAAAGTTGCCTCCATCTCAGCTGTGAACTGGCCGTGCAATTCCTGATCTTAGCTGGTGTTCAGATTTGTTGGAGTGGGAAGCTCAGTCCATCAGATATTCTAACTCTTGTATACTCATTGCTGTTTTATATTGTGTTTTTAGTGGTTTTCTAGCCATAAAAGTGAGGATAGTGGTTTTTATGGATAAAATATGCTCCAGTATATCATGAATGTGACAACCATATGTGATCTACCAGCCCAAGGATTTTCCTAAATACTTGGTCATCAGTATTAATAACAAGACAATGGATAGCTTGAAAAGAATTATATACAATGCTTCTAGGAGTTCGTTCCTAAGTGAAATCCTTTGTAATTAATATATCCTTAAAAAGAAGAATGAAACAAAATGTATATATTTGTGTCATTGTCCTTGGGACCTATCACTTCATAAAATTTCCCCTAAAAATGAATAGTTAAAATCTCTTAAAAGGATGTTATGAATATTTACAGGTTTCCAGTCAAATGTCTCAGATTTTAAGGTTCCAGGGAATGATTGGTAGGAATACAACACTTACTTGTGAAATGAATGAATATACGGAGTTGTGAGCAAGAACACATGTGAAAATGCTGGCTGCCAGATTTGACTTTCACTAAATCTGATAATGAAGATGTAGAGCTGGGCTGTGTGTTAAAAATCTGTCTTGGATATGAAGGTCCAGTCTGGTGATGATGCCTCCTTAAAGTGGGAAAGACTAACCCAGGGGCAGTGGATTTTAATGTTGCTGAATAAAGATTGCTTCATAATAGCTGATAGGGTCCCTTTGAGTGAAGCTGGAGAGTGTCCATTTTTCAATGCCACTTCCAGTTTTCACAATTTCCAAGCTTTTGTCTCCTGAATTCTTTTTGTTAAAATGATCTTGTATGTTATAAGTCAGTGCTGAAAGAAACCATGAGAAGAGCCAATGCATTTAGTTCAGAGGTGTCACTGAGATTCATCCCTGTCAAAGTAAGCCCCGACCTTCAGAAGTTTCTCATTTTTATTTAGGGCCAAGGAATGTGTTTAGGGGCAAAATCACTTTAGTAAAGAAGGGCTACAATCTCCGACCTCCATTTGCCCACTGCTAGGTTCACACAAATACTAATTAAAAAGGTTCCAAGCAAGGGAGGAGGCAACTCACAGAAAGCCTTCAGGGTAAGCTGGTATCTTTCTCCTTGCATCTCAGCTTGGGCTTTGTTTATTGCTCTTCCTCTCTTGAGATGCTAATTACTTATCTCTACAACTCTCTACAAATTTTTGTGGTAAAAATTTTAGTAAGACATTGAAAGAGGTGAAGGATACTCCCTTGGAAGAAAGATGGCTCATTTATTTGTCTATATGAGGCATGGTCTTTTCTGTTATTATTTTAGGAAAACATTGGTGGCCTTCAAATGGATGAGAAGAAAGGTTGAGCAAAGTGAGTGGAGGAATCTTTTGCCAGGGAAAGTTAGAAATTCTATCAGTTTTGCCAGTTGAATCTTTATTCTGCCATTTGTGAATTCCACTGATCTGGACAATTGAACATTACAGGTACAGTTGCATGTTGCAACATTGCCCAGTCATTAAGAAAAGACCAAACAATTTGACTGGTTAAATGTGTTCTCGGCACTGTGGAGTTCTGTAGCAGGAAGTAATCTCTTCTCATAAAATGTTTCGTACCATTTGAGCCAAGGGAATGCTTTACCTCTGTGAGAAATCATAAATTGTTCTTAAAACACATTTGTATTCTTGAGGGGGAGGTGACTGGACAAAGCTAATTGCTGTATCTTGAAGGTCTCAAGGGCAAAGGGAAGTGTTTCTGTGATTCATCAACAGTCTTTCCAGGGTCACATGAAGGTCAAATAGTGCGATGGGAACATAATTTTGAGCAAGTGTAAGAGATGGTTTTTAATAATTGTTTTTTTTGCAGATTGTCATTTTAGAGGAGTTTTATAGGGTCAACTCATGACAATGTAGTATAAAAGGTAGCTAAATTCCTGTGGAGCACTGAAATTTCCTCAAATGTTCTTGAAGGCGCTATAGGAGCATTGCTTACCATAGATCAATCTTGACTCTTGCATGGTGCTGTCTAGCGCCACCTTTTGGTTGGAAAGAGAAAATTTATCTTTGGAGGACAACTCTGTGGTACTGATAG
Organism: Myocastor coypus; assembly: GCA_004027025.1. Classification (NCBI taxonomy): domain Eukaryota; kingdom Metazoa; phylum Chordata; class Mammalia; order Rodentia; family Myocastoridae; genus Myocastor; species Myocastor coypus. Next base: position 2,668 of record PVJA010005564.1, read on the forward strand.
GGAGTTAAAGATTTGAGAGTTAAAGATTTGGTCAAGGAAAGGTCTAATAAAAAAAAAAAATGCCGCATCAATATTAATTACTTTAACTGACACACAAAAATCCGTACTGTTAAGAAAAAGTCTTGCCTGAAGAATTATAATCTTGATTCAAGGCCGGGAGGTCAGTTTCCAATTGCCTATTGAAGACGGAAACTGAATTCAGCTCCTCTGTCTCAGAGTATGATAGTATGACAGAGTATGATAGTAGCCCAAGTGAAATTCAGCCTGATCCAGAAGAGATCTGAATCTCAGGAGAAACTCACCCTTAGCTTCAGCTGCTTTTCTGGGATTAGTGAACACAGAGTTTGAGGCTAACAGAAAGTGCTGAGTAGGCTGCCAAGGTCTAGGGGAAAATGGTTGTGAGGTTCCTTAACAGTCACCAGAAACATGAAGCTGAAAACATAGACTCTCACATAAGTGTGTGCGAGGAGATTATTTGATGCAAGAGTGAGGACAGCTGTCCAGCTGAGCCTCCGATGCCACTGCAGAGCACTCCTTTGCACAGACGGGATCTTGCTTTATGGATAAAAACAGCAAGGAGGGGCTGCACCAAACTGGTTGTCACATACAGTTTGGTTGGGTGAAGAACAGCACAGGTGGTTGACAGTTGCTGTCCACTCATGTTGTACATTCCAAGAAAGGTGTAGAGATAAAGAAGAACACAGCATTCTTCTAGTTATTTATGATTCCAGTGGCAGCATCACATCTGCAAGGAAGTAAACCGAAAAACTTGGTGGCTAAACCTAATTGGATTACAGGACTATGGAAACTAGGAGGACATCATTTTCTGTCCTACAATCCATGTGTTTGAGGCCTGATATGGAGTGCAATCCTTTCTTTTATTTCCTCACTTTCCTTCTTTCCTTCCTTCCTTCCTTCCTTCCGAAAATGAGTTCATAAAAAACTTCATTTAAATAAATATCCTTTAATTGTTTAATGAATGGATACAGGGTCTTGTTATGTAGCTCAGATTTATAGTAAACCTCCTGTTTCAGCCTCCCCAGCTCTAGGATTATAGGCAAGTCCACCAACTCTGCTTTTAGTGGCCAGTACAGAATGCCTGGGGTTCTCAGGCTGGCACAGCATGCTATACTGGGGATCTATCTTGAGTCCTTTCACTTGCTAGGCAGGTGTTGGGACCACTGAGGTTTCTCGCAAGCCTACACATGTTTTATAGAATTATAGATTTAGAGTATTTAACTAGTTTTAATATATAAGCTCTGTGGAGTTAGGAGCTGTATTGGTCATTGTCCTATCCAAATGCCAGAATCACTGGGACTATTTCAGACTCAGATATAATAAGAGAGAAATTATTTTCAAACATTGGGAAAAACTAGAGAAGTGAAAGATAAATCTGTTCCATAAATGCCCAAATCCTTTGTTTTACTAGTTTGGAAGAGCAAAGTGGCAAATACGGTAATATCAGAAAATCAGGAAGCAGCCACCAACACTAGACCCACATCTTTTGGATAGTTTCTGTTCCTTTCTCTTCTAGAACTACCTGTTTTTCTCCTGCCAACAAAGGAACTAAGGTTGCTGCTGCTGCTGAAACTCCAGGGGCCAGTGGAGATGACAGTGGCATCATCAGAATCAAAAGCATCCTTGCTGTCTTCCCCTTTGCCCTCCCAGTTCCAACTGGGAGGATAGGAATTCCTATCCTGAGAACTCAGTCCGAGTCCAGCTGATACAGGCATTTGGTACCTGTATTTGGAGACATTGGCTCTGGCAACACAAGAGCATGCAGCACATCCAAACAAGGATGCAAGCCTAGCGATGATGTGTGGCACAGGGGTCACCTCCATCTTGCTCACAGTCACATCTTCTGCATGGATTCAAGTAAATAAGTAAATGCCCTGATTCTTGACCTCGGAGAAAGGAACTGATGCTAAAATGAGCTTAGTTATTGTTAAGGGAAACCTCAGGGAACACGTGCTTAAATTGACAAAGTTTTACAGACCATAGAAATGATTGAAAGATGCTATAATTTGGTCCTTACATGTCCCCCCACAGTGCCGTTCAGCATGGTAGCGGATTCTTAAGCAATGCAATAAAACATGGAACACAAGGATACCTTGGTTCACGAACTGAAGTTTTCCACTGATTGGAGCTGTAAACAGGACTGGACAAGAACCAAATCAGATTTCCCCATAAGCTCAACCTTGAACTTAAACATTAAATTTGACATAGTACTTTGTCCAATTTGGTTTGTAACTAGAATCACAAAAAGAAGTTCATGAACAGAGGGATCACTGTATTATTTTATAGAAAATGTATAAATTTACCACTTGTCAGTGTTGTTACTCTCTACTTAAGAAACTGAAATAGCATACTATTAAAAATTATTGAAGTGTTTCAAAACTGCACAGATATAATGATCACCAGACAGAAACTAATCACTTTTCTAAATATCTTTTTCAAAAGATTCAAAAGTTAAAGACTGAACAAAAGAATCCCATCCAGTTACTATTATGTTTGGCCTACAATGACCCACCAAAACATATTCTGATTCTACTTCTGCTGCTGTCACCTGTGACCACCACCTTCTACAACAAAGAGGGTCTTTGCAGATGTTATTAAGGCTGAGGACCTTGGAATGTTCAGGTTATCCTGGATTGTCTGAATGAAACCTAAGCACCACCACAAGCATACTTAAAAAAGGGAGCAAAGGGAGCTCTAAGCCACACAGGAGAAGAGCTCAGAATAAGGAAGTCACAAGCAAGGGACACCTTCAGCTACTAGAATCCAAAAAACAAGGAAACATTCTTCTCTGGGACCTCCGAAGTAGGCTCAGTGAAACTGAGTTCAGATTTGCAGCTCTAGGACCATGAGAGGCTAGATTTCTGCTGTTTTCACTCACTAAGTTTGTGGTAAATTGCTACAGTAGTTAGAGAAAATAATTATAACACTGAATACGAAAGAACATTGAAATAACCTAAGAAGAATTCAGGCAAAAATTCAAAAACATTACTTAGAACTTGGAAGAACTGAGTGTTCATTGACAGACACACCATTTCTATAGTAACTAGCAAGGGTGTGAATACCTCAGTTCTCCCTGTAGGGAAGCTGGAACAGCTGAAGTTGGAAATTGGCCATGTGTGGGGACAAGACAAAGCCATAATACCCAAAGCAGCCAGGCTACCTCAGTCTGGAGAAAAGCACCCTGTCTAGAGGATTTCATTCATTAGTCACTAGGTAACTTTGTGTCTCATGATTCCAACTTTTCAAAAGTATAAATAAACACTCTTACTGCTGTTCAGTCCTCGTTTCCCAATGAGAAAGAGGCCTCCACCTGACCTCGGCTCTTGTCTCCAGTTGTTATTTTCTAAATCCCTTTGCCATTTTTCCTGGGATCACCAAGGGCCATGACAGTTCACAGCACTCTTTGAAAATAATCTAAAATTCCAAGCAATTTTACTCAAAGCGTATTTTTGAAGTGGCTTTTGCAAAACTCCTTTCTACATCTATTTGAAAAGCTTGGGATTTAGTTTTGGTTACAAAATCCTTGATATAACATAACAAAGAGACATATATTGTTTCTAGTATCAAGATATGCAACAATAAAACCCTAATTTTTGAAACTTTAAAGTAAATAAATAATGGTGAAGAATGTAAAAAAACACACCAGAATGATCCATTAGTATGAAAGAAGTGTAATGTCTGTTAATGCTGGCATTTTTAAATGATGGAGATGGGATACAACTAAAATTAAACATGGTTTGCTCCGCAGAGGCTCATATACTGGAAGCTTGGTTATCAACGAGATGACACGCCAAGTGGTGCGTCCTCTAAGAAGTGGGCCTAATGGAAAGGGATTATTGCTCACCTGCAAGAGTATATCAGTGAGGAGAAAATCCAGATGTTATAAAGCTATTTGGGTCTATCAGTTTTTTTTTTTTTTTTTTTTTTTTTTTTTTTTTTTTTTTTTTTTTTTTTTTTTTTTTTTTTTTTTTGCTTTTTTTTTCACTGTGTGAGATCTTCCTCCCTCCCTTCCTGTCTTCCTCCCCTGCTTGCCCTCTTGGTTCTTCTTTTTGCCCCCCCCATTCCCTTTCCCTTCCACCAGGTGGGGTTCTCTGTCATAAAACTTACCAGAAGCTAATTCTGTTAACCAACCGTTTACTTGAGAGAGAATATAACAGTAACCGAGTTTACACTGGGAGATGTACACACAAAAAAGACGACAATGACAAGCATAGCTTTAGTGTTGCATGGTGCTAAGATCAATGTGATGAACCTTTTGAAGGTTCTTAAGACCAATATCTGATTCATCCTGTGTACATAAGTGCGTGGTTTTGCTCCTGCTATGTTTCCTCTCTTATCTGCTTCCAGTCACTTTGTTGTTTAATCCACAACACATTCAGCTGTGTTATACCTTTAAGTTTTTATTTCTTCTTTAGAGTTCTTACACCAGGGAGACTATATGACATATACACATGGAGGCCTGGCTTATTTCACTAATGAGTATATGTTCAATATACATCCATTTATATATGAAGTCTTCCAGCTTATCATTCTTTATAGCTGAGTAATATTACATTATATAAAAATACCACCTTTTTTTTAGCCAAAAATAAGGGGGGTATTAATTAATAGTAAGAGACTGGGAAAAAAAGCCATAGGCTTGACTGGCTACAATTTTGTGCATCCATTGATTTCTAAATGTTTGTGTAAAAATGTGTAACTGCCTATATCACAATCTATAGAGAGTTATTAGAATATCAATGATGGTTGGAAAATATAAATTTCAAGGTAAGTTAAAGATGTTTGATATTCAGAAAGCCAGTGATATTAAGCTCAGTTACCTATGTTATACAGTAATTGTATCATGAAGCTTCTCTGCTGGAGGGTTGAGAATGTAATTTAATAGACCAAAAATTGGAGAAAAAGAAGTGCTATGAGGATAGCCAATATTTTGGCCCTAGCCCTTCAAGGTCAGTAAGGACTCAGGACAGAAGAGAACCTGTGCTGTAATATCCTATTACTCAGAGGTGTCCCAAATTTTCTGGTCGAGGAGATTATGGGACCTCAGAGGAAAGGGATAAATGAACTATAGTGTGTCTAACGAGAGTCGCCCAGAGAAAAAACATTCTCTCAGGCTTTCACAGAAAGCAAACTGGTCAAGCAGTGGCCGTGACTCGTCCCAAAGGCTGACACTGACAACAGTTCTACAAAGCACTGTACATGGTTCCAAAGTCAATCTTGAGGGGATTTGACCTTGGAAGATACAAAAGATGAATGTTTTGTTATACAGGTCTTGCTTTAACTTGGCCTTGATCACCCAGGGGAAAGCTTAATTCTGAGGCATAAAACGCAGAACTAGATTAGTATGATGAGGAATAAGAGGCTTAAATCAACAACCTCCAGCACTGCCAGTTTCACCGGTAACCCACTGCAATTATGGAATTATACATACATCCATTCCCTCTAGTTCAAAAAGAAGAATTTTTTTCTCTTCTTTTTTCTTCTTTCCTTACCAATATCAATTAGAAAATGTATCATGTCCACACCCTGTGCTCTGTATTACTATTGTGAGGACAATATGCAATGTGTCAACTATTGCAAATGTACTACTAATGTGTTGTGAAACTATCATAGTGATGTTTCTTATTAAAAGTAATAAAAAAAGAAGCTAATTTTGGTGGTATGTTCTAGAATGGCTAAGAGTGTGAAATAAATAGTCCTATTTTTTTGTATGTTGTCAACACCAGGCATTCTGTCATAGCAATATAAAATGCACTAAAACAGATCCATTCTTAAGGAAATGACTTAAGTGATTTCTTTTGGAAGGGGTGGTGTTATGAACATTTAGGTGTAATAGAAACTGCAAATTGTTAGTGACTGCACAAATTTGCACTCTGGCAGTGGTTCCACACAAAGCAAGTTCTTCCAGTAGTCCTCATGGCACATTTCTGTCTTGAACTACAGATATTATCAGGTGCCCTAATTGTTTTCCAGTAGAAAATGGCATCATGTTGTGGTATAATTTGCATGTCCTCAGTAGACGGCTTCTCCGTCCACTCATTTCTCCTCTGCAGACTCCACTCCTCCCCTCCAGTCCTTCTGCAAGTCCTTTTGCTTTCTTGTTTATTCCTAGTTCTCCTAGTAAACAGAGGTGGGAAGGACCAGAAAAAAAAAATCACCATTACAGATCTTTACTTATTTCTAGTAAGACCTGGAGAAAACCTCTGCCAAAGGCTACATTTAAGACATTTGAGCTGGGTGCAGTAATTCAAACTGGATGGTATTAAAAAAGGGCTTTTTTTTAGTGGAAAAAAAATCAAGATTTTATTTTATTTATTTATTTATTTATTTATTTTTATTGTTTCAGAACCTTTGTTTGTTTATTCACTCATTTTCATGGCTGGCTCAGCCCGCCCTGAGGGCAGGGCTGGCGCAGCATGTGGTGCTGGGGATCGAACCGCGCTCCCTGAAGTAGCCCAAGCTTTCCCAAGCAGGCACTTTGGACCACTGAGCCATCCCGTCAGGCCCCGAAGATTTTAAATAGATTTTTCGAACAGCCAATTTGCTGAGAGGATTATTATAAAAAAAAAATGTTTGTAGTTGTACCTTCTTTCTTTTTCTTGTTATTCTGTTCTCAGTATAAATGGTTTCTGATATTCACTCTACTTTTAATCTTATTTCATGCTTTTAGTTTAATTTGATTTTCTAAAAATATATTTAGTAAATGTTCTGCGCTGTCTACAGGGTCTCACTATGTCGGTCAGACTCATAGTGATTCTCCTGTTTTCAGCTTCCCAAGCACTGGGTTTACAGGGTATGTGCTACTATGCCCAGTATCAATTGCCCTGAGGGCATGGCCAGCATGGTATGCCAGGATTAAATCCCAGACACTGTGGTCTGCCTAAGCAAGTGCTTTAATCCCCTGAGCTATCTGACTGGCCCTTAATTTGATATTCTTAATCTTTTAAGAAGGAAGTTATATTATTGATGTGAGATCTCTCTTTGATAATGCAAGCACCAAAAGTCATACATTCCCCTCAAACTTTGTCTTAGCTGTATCTCACAGGCTTTGATGCTCTATGTTTTCATTTTTATTAATGTGAAAATATTTTCTTTTTATCATTGTTATTGAGGTGGTTCTTTCTTTCTTTCTTTCTTTCTTTTCTTGAGTTAGGGTCTTGTTATATAGCTTAAGGTGGCCTTGAATTCATTATGTAGCCCAAGCTGGCCTCAAATTCATGGTGATCTTCCTGGTCCAACCTCTTGAATGTTTGGATCAGAGGCATGTGCCATCACATCTCGCTAAAGAAAGCATATTTTCTAATCACTCTTATGACTTTCTCTTGTGTGAGTGTGTCTTAAATTTTTTTTTAGTTTATAAAGAGATTATAAATTAGAATTAAAATTAGAAAAAAACTACAAGTGATACAGAATTTGATTTAACAAAGTAATACAAATTTCACAGCATTTGTTATAATACATAGTGTTCTCTTCCAACCAATTATTCATATTACCAGATATATGCATTAAAATTAGAAAAAGAAATATGTAAGAAATTCAGAAAACAAAAAGGAGAAACAATTAAAAAAAGAGATGAAACTAATTTAAGCAGTAACTGCTTCTTTCTGTAGACCGGCAGAAATGCACAGTGCAGGTGCACAAATCTTCCTGTTTGTGTACATAGTCTTTATATCATAAATCGTTTAAATGCTGATGCTGTTACCTATGTCTGGTACAGTTATAGACATTTTGCAGGTTTTTTATACTTCAAATAGCGTCGGAGGATGTACTTGTATCATTTCAGTGCTTTCAAGGCAAAACAAATGATATATTAGAGTAAATGGTCCAAGGGTACTTAAAAAGAATGTGTATTATGCTGTCTTTGTGTGAAGTACTCTATATATGTCAAAGAAATCAAGTTCGTTGAAAATACTGAATTTGATAACTTGATGGTCTCATTTAATTGGCAAGCTTAATTCATTTACATCTGCTATGGACTAAACATTTGAGTCCCTCATCCCCCCCCCCCCAAAAAAAATGATATGATAAAGGCCCAATTCTCAATTTGACGGTTTGTGGAGGTGGCTTCTGGGAGAGACAGTTTGATTTAGGTCATGTTATGAGGTGGAGCCAGCAGCATGGGGTTGATGACCTGATGAAGGAATGCAGAGGCCCCTCTCTCTGTCACTAGATAAAGTTACTGAAGTTACACCAAGAAGGCATCTATCTGCAATCTGAGAAATGGAGTCCTGGCCAAGAACTAAACTGGTTCAGTCTTTATCTTAAACCTCTGAACGCTAGCAATGTAAGGCGCACATCTTATTTCAGCCACTTACCATGTGTTATTCTTTGTTAGAGTAACTCACAACAATCAAAATGGTATGTAATCTAGTTATTGATAATGTTGGATTTAAATCTACCAGTTTATTGTGTAAATAGAGCAACAGTTACAGATGCCTGGTATGATGGATTACTATACATATATATGTGCCTTCATCCCATCTGCTGAGAAGCTTTGGAAATGATGACTTTCCTTAGTAATGGGCTCCACCATCAGCCAGGTCTTATTTTCTAAATACCATTCTACAATAAAAGGCAAAAGAGCTTATTCAAAATATAGCTCTTCTAGAGCTCATCGAAGGGACATGAAAGGCAAATTAAAAGAGCACTCCATGGTCAAGGCTGAAAATTTCTGGGAAATAAGATAACACTGTATCTACTTATAACCTAAAATCTAATACAAACCCACGTAAGTTCTTATTGTTATAAATATTTGAATAAATTACTAAAAGTATTATAGTTTGGATTTGATGTTCCCTCCCTCTAAAGCCCTTTGTTTGTTACTTGTTTAGTGCCCTGTTTCCAGTCATACTGAAGAGCAGTGGGATGTTCAAGAGGGGGAATGGGGGATACAAATTGGGCCATTAGATGTGTGCCCTGAATGGGATGTTGGGATCTTGGCCCCTTTCTCTCTTTGCTTTCTGGTTACCAGAAGGTGAGTGGTTCCCACTCCTGCTTATCCTCACCATGGTATGTCATGCTGCCATAGACCTAACCAATACAGACAAGTGGCCAGGAATCTAAACCTCTAAAACATCATGAGCCAAAACACATGTAGCCTTCTAAAAATTGAATGATCTCAGATACATTGTGAAGTAACAGAAAGACAATATGCAAGACAAAAGACAAAATCTTTTCATAGAAGTGTTCCAAATAATATGAATGACTTTTATCAATATTTAAACATTTAGTAATTTATGTCCACAACAAAAATTTGAATTTCTGTTGGAAATTTATGAAATCTTCAAATATGATTTTTATTAGGAGAACATTCTCATTGATGTCAAGAATTTTTCATTTTGAAATATTTAATATCCTCTATCTAGAGAGTTATCACAATCTTGGGATGTATTCTACTTTCTAATAATTATATAACTTTTCCACTTTTATTAGATTTGTTCTAATTTTAGAAAAATAGTTTTAGTGATGACATGGGTTACATACAGGCAATATTTTTATTTCAGATTTACTAAGGGTTTACACATGGTCTAACACTATATTTTTTTTTTTATCAAATCCCCTTTTCAGAGATTATAGATACATTCATCTTCCCTAGGTTACATTGTCTTTGTTTTCCTTTTAACTCAGTACTGCTCGCAGACTGAAGGTCCAGCTGTGGCTGCTGTTGCTACAGTCGTCCTTGGTTGGCCAGCTGTAAAGACCACAGATGTGCAACAAATTGGGAGAGCCGAGGAGGATGAACTGGAAGGGTTCCCTTTGGTGTACTTAGCAGATGTCGAGCATCTTTTCTGGATACTCCACCCTTTCTTCCCCATACTCATCTTTTGAGTCAATAGAATAAATATCTATAGAAGCAGGTAATTTTGTCTTCAGAGAGAGGAGGTAAGGAGTTAGGATTTACTTACTTTTCTTGTCAGTGTTATCAGCTTCAGGTGCATTAATATAAAAAAAAATCTTAGTCATCCTTGGGCATCTGTTTAACCTAGGAGGTGACTCACTAAATACTTTCTGGTTATATTGTTGTATAATATGTAATACTGTGTGATAAATAATCATGCATGCACATCTCTCTCTCTCTACATATATACGTAGAAATGTATATATGTAGAAATGAATATTATTAACATAAGGAACTGACTTTGTGACCCTCTAAACATGAGAGGAACTTTTAGAGATTTCTTTATGTATTCTAGCTGTTTCAAATGTTTTAGTGAAATGTCTGTTTCAAATATCTTAATGGTGAAAGGGAAGTGATTTCTTTATCTAATGGGAGGGATCACTTTCTGCTTGTATATTTGTTCAAAAAAAATGTATTCTTCCCTTTGCAGTAGTTGCTGTATTGTAAACTGGTGTGTGTGTGTGTGTGTGTGTGTGTGTAATTGACCAACAAAAATCTAATTTTATCAAATTTTTTATATTGGCAGAGATCTCAAGGCTACCTAACCTCTCTTCACTGACATGGGGAGAGATTCAAATACACAAAGCTCAACAGAAATCTCAGAACCTTCTACTCAAAAGACTCTTTGATAGCTACATACCCATTAGTAACCCAAGTAGGAAAAGACAAATACAATGAAGTTTGATTCCAGGCTGAAATATTTTATTTTATTTATTTATTTATTGTTTTTTGTGTGGGACCAGGGTTCGAACTCACGACCTTGCCCTTGCCCAGCAGGCACTTGTGCCTTGGAGCTATCTCCCCAGCCCCTGAGGCTGAAATATTTTAAAACAGAGATGCTGAAGACTGGGACACTTTGTCTGAGTGGAATCTCTCTCCACAGCTAGGAAAGGGCACTAGGCCTGGTGTACAAGTACGGAGGATGGTTTCTCTAAGAGAGTAGATGAGCCCAGCCTCTCAGGATGGACCCATCTGGGAAAGCCTCACAGTCTCTGGTTGGAATGTGGCTGGAACCTGTTGGAAGCTAAATCATGGGTAGTCTTGGAATCTTGGTAACAAAAGATCTTCCTGAGGGACTGAAGAAAGGTTGCTGGGGAGGGGATTGGGAAAGAAAATCATCCTGACACTAGGCCCTCTGACTGGAGTCAAAGTCCTAAAATTGTGCCTGAGACTCTAGCCTAGGAATAACATATATGTGACTCACTAGAAATACCCCCTGTCGGAGTCTGAGAGGGGAAGCTTTTGTTTCCCTACATTCAGCTAACATGGAGACTGCAGAAGCAGAGAACATCAGAAATAACCCCTCGCACATTCTGCTTCTGCAATAGCCATGTCTTGCTCCTTCCAGAAGCATGGCTCATCTGAAGCTCACTCCTGGATCTCTGAACTGTGTTCTTGCCACTGGTCCCTCCACTGCCCTAGCTCCTCAGGAGCGCATTTGCGAGTGTGTCTGAGCTCGGGGTGAGAGTTTCTATAGTAACTCAGAGCACGACAGAGATAGGGCTGGAGAGAGACTTTGGGAGAAGAGAGCAGTAGAGTATGCAAGAGGAGGATGAGGGTAGGGTATGGCAAGGTGGGTACGGGCAGGAGATCAGGACAGATTGCTGCGGACAGAGCAGGAGCTGACCTGGCAAGGGCTGCTGTAGACTGCAGGGCGGGTATAAGCAATCTGGAGTTGCTGCACCTATTCAGTGATCGCCCTGCTGGTTTTCAGCTCATTCCCCGATGGAGGCTTGCTATGACAATGCAGATCCCAACTCTATTTTATATCTCTGGCTTTCTATCAATTCCTGAACTCCATTTCTGAATAGATTTATGTGCATTCCAGTGCACTGTACTTAACATTTCTATGAAATGGTGTGAGATAGCCTTTGCAATATTTAAAACATTTCTCCGTTTATTAGCTCCATTGTCTCTTATTCAATAAAGGAATATCAGGAATCATGGAAGACTTTAGAGGAGGGGGGCCTGGCAGGATGGTTCAGTGGTCTAAAGTCCCTGCTTGGGAAAGCTTGGGCGGCTTCAGAGACCGAGGTTTGATCCCCGGCACCACATGCTGCGCCAGCCCTGACCTCAGGGTGGGCTGAGCCAGCCATAAAAATGAGTGAATAAACAAACAAAGGTTCTGAAACAAGAAAAAAATATTAAAAAAAAGACTTTAGAGGAGAAGACATAAAGAAACCATATGCTTTGTCTCAAAAAGGTTTATATGGAACACATTTAATTTCATTTTATTTTTTGGATCTTAGAGAATGGTCCACAGGGTGTTCATGGTCTCACTACTACAGCAGACTTGTAGTGATCCACCTGTTTACAGCCTCCCAAGAGCTGGGGTTACAACTGTGCATCACCACGCCCAGTCTCAATTGTCCTCTCAGCATGCACTGGGGGAGGGGCTGGCATGGCAGGCCCAGGCATTGAACCTCTGGCCCCTGCACCTGCTTGCAGGTGCTTTAATCCACTGAGCTATTTGGCTGGCCCTAGAACACATTTTAGATGTAGTTCCCTCCTGTCACCCTGCAGAATGACTTCAAATGGGAAAAGATTTAATGGCTGTGGACACTGAGTTTCTGTACGTTTCCACGGTGTCATTCAGAGCCACCCCAAACCCATAATGCTTTGTCAACAGAGTCAGCAGCAGGACCATTCCCTCCCAAATGTCCCACTTTCAAGAGTCCCTTTACGTGTCTGCCCAGGTGCCCAGATCCGTGCCCACCTCCAGTCTCTGCCTGCTGTGGCTCCTGTCCTGGGGGCTGCTGCTGCCTGAGTCACAGCTCCTGCCGGTCTCTTCAGCACTGACACGGACTCCGGAGTTCTGCTTGCTGTGGCAGTGACACTGGCAGTGGTCGAAGCAGTGGTTACTATGGCAAACAGTGACAGAATTAAATGGCAAAGGGCATATGGGAGTGGGGCTTAAACTTCTTCCCCCCTCTTGTCTGCTCTTCTAACCCCCAAATCAGTTGAGTAAGCATGCAGAGTTTGCTTCTCAGAAACAGTCATCAGCTCTGTGTCTTTCTTGGCTGTCCATTCCTTTTTGTCTAATGTCAATTCGCATATTCATTCGACTGTCAAAATACATTCCAGAACATTGCTTTGCAGTAGTAAACCTACTTTCAAGTCTTGACTTGACTGACGGTTTCTAATTATACTTTTCGCTTTTTATCTAAATACCAGCCCTTCTCTTTGGATAGAAAGACAGTTGTCATTTTTACTGGGCTGGAGGAAAGCAACTTATTAAATGGTGATGAATGAATTATTAATGTGTTTATGCTTTCAAAAAAAATCTCAAGTTCTGCTGTGCTTGTGAAACTAATAAATAAGAACTGACTCAGATAAAAAAAAAAAAAAAAAAAAAAGACTCAAATTCCAGGTAGATGCAATTTTTTTTTAAGTGGTAGTGAAATAGCCATGCTATTCCATTTGTTTCGTTGTTCATTTAAGTAAAAACTATAAAAGCATAATTATTGCTTGATATATACATTTAACTGATAAATACCATTTCTTCTCTTTCCTATTAGGATAAGCAAACAGTGCTATGTCCAGCTGAGAACAAACTGAGAGAAAATTCCACTGATCTTCGCAGTTGCTTTCATTGATTGTTTTTTTGGTGTGTACAGCCCAATTAATGTAGTGTTCAAACTAAGACAATGCTGTTTTCTTTTTTTAAAGACTATTTACAGTGACATAATAAGATTGAAATCACACAAAGCATGTCCTTCCCTATCTCAAGTCCCACTGCTAAGGAGCCTCCAGCTCCAGAGCCCTGCTGACTTCAGCGTTTCTCAAGGCAGGAGCACTGGGTGTGACAAGTCTGGTGTCGGAAACTGTTGCGTCACTGTGGTGACTCTTGGGCTTTTAGAGAAAAAAATCATAAAAAGTCTGGCTGTTGGTATTATCAAGAACCAGGCTCTTCTTGCACTTAACACCAACCAGAGTCACTTGTTTACTTATCTTGTCAAGTGCTACTCCTCTTGTCCCTGGGAAGAGTAGATTCTCTACTATGTATTCAGAATGCCAGAGTCCGGCCATGAAGACAGACCATACTGGTTATTTGAAACGCAGAAGACTGATTCAGGGACTTTTCTATAGATGTCTTAGAGAGGCCAAAGCAGCAAAGGAGCACTTGGGATCAGCCAGAGGTGTGGCAGCTCCTGGCGTCGGGGTACTGCCTCGTCGCATCCCAGCTGAGTTTTAAGATTGGCCAGAGAGCTGGGCTTCTTGGAATGCTGAGCAGGAAGGAAGTGATCTTTGTTCAGCTTTTGCAGAGAGTCCTAGTATCACAGCTCAGGACCACTATTTGAAACTCTGTAGTTTCTGTAACAATGTGTTGGGATGGAGAAGGGGTGGAAGCCAGTGGCATCTGTGGCCAGAGTCTGATGTCAGTTTTTCTGAGATGCAATGCAACAGAGTTGAAAGAAGAAATGGGCCCTGCAGGATGGCTCAGTGGTCTAAAGTGCCTGCTTGGGGAAGCTTGGGCGATTTCAGGGACCGCGGTTCGATCCCCGGCACCACATGCTGCGCCAGCCCTGCCCTCGGGGTGGGCTGAGCTGGCCATAAAAATGAGTGAACAAACAAGGGTTCTGAAACAAGAACAAAAATAATAAATAAAATAAAAAATTCTTAAAAAAAAAAAAAAAAAGAAAGAAGAGCCCATTTTCTCAGGCTGCCCCCTTGCTTTAGTCTCAGTGTTTGCCATTTGGATTGGAACATCTATGAATGCTGATGCTAAAGGAGACCTGAGTTATATAATCTAGCAGATAGGGCCTGACTACTGACATGGTAAGCGCTGAAGCCATCTAGCTAGAGAGACTGCAGGAAAACATTTCAAGATCAGTAAATCTTCCTAGGAAGAACAGCCCATTTTGCTAAATGACAGAGTAGAAGGCAGCCTCCATGACCTGTGTTAGTCCCCTCTGGCTCAGCGGTGAATCTGTGCACCTATTATCCCATGAGTCTAATGGACTGTCATTGCATGAGTCCACAAGTCTGGGATTCTATGACCCTGTGTCCAAGGATATAAATGGGAGGGAGGTTCTGGAAACTTCTGGGGATGTCCTCATGACTCATTTGGGCACTGGTACCAACCACCTGATTTCTCCATGCCTTGCCTCCCCAGCCTGTGAAAGGGGTGGGGCACAACTCCCACCTATTAGGGTGGCACGTGGATTCAGTATCTCTCACCAGAGATGCTGGTGCTGCCTGTAGATGTCAAACCCATCAATGATAATTTGACCCAGAGGGCAGGAAGTGAGCCAATCAGAGCTCACTGATGGTACAAGATGGCAAACAGCTAGGCTGATGGCACTCACTAGGATGGAGGTTATTCTAGGCCGTGATATCCATGTAAGGCATCCTTACTTGTGCATATATTTATTAATTTGTTCAGTTCACGTTTCTCAGGTGCTGTGATAATATGTAGTTAACTGTTCACAGTTACTAGCACATGAAAATTGTAACCCAATGGGAATGACTACACAAAGAGCTAGCTGGTGGATATCAGACCTCCACAATAACAGAGCTTCATAGCCTCAAGGGACCTCTTCTAAGCTCTATATTTTGGAGAATAAGAGAAAAGACCTAGAGGAGGCCAGGCATCAGGAAATAGCAGTACAGGGCAAGTGATAGAATCAGAATATATCTCCTTCTTTGTCCCCTGAAAGTGTCTCTCTTGCTTTATGGACATGCTCTAAAACAAGTGGTCACCTGGAGCATCTTGTATGTATGAAGTGAGCCTGTCCGCTCCTACGTGCAACACATAGGGCTCCTCAATGACTGCCTGTCTGTTGGATGACCATACAGTGTGGTTCCTAAAGCATCACAGATCTTGGTGCCAGAAGCACCATGCGGAGGTGGGAAAGCAATACTAATATGAAGACTCTTACACATGGGTTCAAATTCTAGCTTTGTGGCTTTTCATTATGGGGGCTCCAGAAAGTTGTTTGTGAACTATTTTTTATTTATTTGGGACACCATTGCAAAGACAAGCTTATGAATCATGTGACATGTCTGATTATAATAAGAAATTGTTCCTTTGCCCATATCGCCATGGAGTGCCAGGCCTAGGTAACAACTGAGGCAGGGCACTTAGGATAGCAGAGCTGGGATGGCCTAGACCAACCTCCCTCCTCTCCTGCCTAGCCATTTAGATGAGGGACATGTGGGCTTTACAGAGGAAACTGTGGAGTGTGACAAACACATTGTGCATGGGCGTGCACGTGCATGTGCGTGTGCGTGTGTGTGTGCATGTGGGGGGCGTGGGTGGGTGGGTGTTGGGGGGTGGTAGGAGGAAGCAAGACTATTTCCAAGCCTTAGAAGAACAAACCTACCTGTTTTCTCCAAATTATTCAGAGGTAGAACTTAATTAAGACTTGGCTTGCCATGGAGAAGGATATGTGAACAGGTGAGTCCCTGTGTTTCCTTTGTTTAGGAAATCTGAAAGTTTAAAAGCTTAGGGATCCTAAGGAATCGAGAATCTATTTTAGAAAAAAAAAATTGAGAGACCGCTTTGACCTAAGAGCTCTAATATGTACA
The DNA here is from genome assembly GCA_004027025.1 of Myocastor coypus. NCBI lineage: Eukaryota > Metazoa > Chordata > Mammalia > Rodentia > Myocastoridae > Myocastor > Myocastor coypus. The sequence continues at coordinate 19,115 of PVJA010005564.1, forward strand.
TTTAACCACTCCTAAGGTGATTATAAACTGCATGAATTTTAAAAAAATGTGCTAATAAAATGTACGGAAATATTTTTAAATGGGATGAACATAGTCTACTTCACAAGATTATCACAAGGATTAAATGCAGGGAAAAGGCTAGAGTAATGCTTAGCACATCACAAGTTCTCAATATTTCCACCTTTCTTTCTATATTTACTGCTTTGGGGGAAATTAAAGACATAGGGATTCAAAGTTAATCCTATGTTCAACATGAAAGGCAACATATTGTAGTGGTATAGATCAATTCTATACAAGCACACTGGTTACACCTAAATTCTGCAATCCCTACTCACCTGCTTTGACTGATGAATAAGTATCTCAATCCTTCAGGGCCTCATTTGCATCTGTCTGCAAATGCATCTGCCTCATAAATTTTCTGGCACACAGAAAACATTCAAATTAATGTTAGACTCTACTATGGTTGTTGTCATACAGTATTCACTGAGCTGGAATTCTTTCTACCCTGGGGTCTATGGTTTATTCCTGGGAATGGGAGAGTAGAAAGGTAAAGGTGGTAGAGATCAGGTAATATGGAAAGGCTGAGGTGACACAGTGTAGACACGGAGCTTGGGGCCCGGGATTATGAAGCCCCCAACCAGTTTCCCAAATATTCTTAGAATAACCTGTTGGTTCATGGAATAAGTTATTCCATGGAAGTCTTGATGGCATGTTGAGCCAGAGACCACTGGGGCAAGTCTGACCATACTTTGAAGATGCAAGAGGCCTTAAAATAGCTTGATTAAGGACAGATTGCATGGATATTATTCATAACTTCTAGGAAAAGAAGGAGGACTAGTTTGATGTAGAATGCAGCTGGAATCACTTATCTCAAGTTTAGGGACATTCAGTACCAAGCAGAGACATGCCCTGCCTCTGACTGAAGAGGCAGGCATACTGGGGAGGAATCTTGCCAATGCAACAGCAGTCCTCATCCTCGTGATGCTTGATGCTTCATTTAGATGCCATTAAATTGCCTCATTGTTGCCCTATAAAAGTCTCTCCAACTGCCATCTCCTTAGACCTTTAGCGTCTTCCAGTGTTGTTCCTGTCAGGAAAGAAGGTAAGTCTTTGTACTTGGGATAGGGACTTGGAAATAAACAGAGTTTGTGTGAAGTTGGGCTGGATAGCTGAGATAAAGGGCGAACCATGACTAGAATCCATGGATGCCCATGATGGGGAGGATGGTCATTGGGCGAAGAGCTCAGCACCTGGGGCACCAGAGGAGAGGGAGAAGTGTGTTTCAATCTGGATAGTCCATCTCGGAATAGATTTCAGAGAACTCGCTTCCCTGTTCTCATTCTCTATCCTCATTTGTGAAGTCCTTTTCTGGGTCCACTTATTAACGAAGACAAACTATCTAACTGATATCGTATCATCTTCGAGGAAGAAATGATGGAAGCTTATTCTACCTGGACCTTGGCTTTGCTCCCTGTTTAGCTCATTTTGAGACTCATATTGGCTCTGACATAATTTGCCTTCCTGGAGGACTGCCTGCCTGTGCAGGAGGAAGGAAAGCTTCTTGGATTTAATGGCAAGAGAAGTAAGCTGGAGGACAGCAGTATTACAAGGGTGATTTGAAGTGCCGATACTGAAATGAGTAGGAAGGGAGAAAACTTGGAAGGTGGGTAGAGATGTAAGCAATGGTTTTTGGAAGACTTCATTTTCTATTGTGGAAACCAAGCTGTCTGGGTGAGCAGTGACCCTGTCTAGAGTCACACGGCCAGGCAAACATACAAGAGATGACCCTAGAATCTCTGGCTCTAGAATCTCTGAGTCTACTCTATTGCTAGCATGCAACATTTGGGTGACCATGAGCTTCCTCTCAGCCACTGCTGATAGATCATTCTTTTTTTTTTTTTGTCTTTTTGAGACAGGGTCTCACTGTGCAGTTCAGGCTGGCCTTGAGCTCACTTTTGTAGCCCAGGCTGGTCTCGAACTCACAGCGATCCTCCTGCCTCAGCCTCCCGAGTGCTGGGATTACAGGCGTGCGCCACCACGCCCGGCTGATAGATCATTCTGTCTAAGGGGATGCTGCAGGTTTCCCTGGAAACTTGCCAGTGTTCACAGTTCTTCTTAAATTTTTAAAAATATTTAATTAATTCATTTATTTGGTATGAAGTCTGGCTATGCAGCTTGGATTTGTAGTGGTCCTTCCTGTCTCAGCCTCCTGAAGTGAGTATGCCTGTGCTGACAGGCATGCACCATGATGCCTGGTTTCAGTGGCCAGCATGGCATGCTCAGGGTGCTGGGGCTGGCATGACATGCAGTACCAGGGATGGAACCCAGGTTCTTGTACTTACCAGACACACACTTAGACCACTGAGCTATCTCCCTGGTCCTCATGGTTCTTATGAAGCTTTTCTTTTTCAGATTTTGCAAAACCACAGCACGATGTGTGACCAGCAGAAACAGCCACAGTTTCCTCCCTCCTGTGTGAAAGGTTCAGGACTGGGCGGTGGCCTAGGTGCTGGTGGTGCCTCTGCAACGTTCCAGGCTCCAAGCCAGTCCCAAACTGTCTGCGTGACTGGCCCTGCTCCCTGCCAGGCTCAAACTGTCTGTGTGACGGGCCCTGCTTCTAGCCAGGGTCAAGTCTTCCAGAGTTACCCTGCTATAGTTCCAGCTCAAACCTATGTAAAATATCAAGTTCCATGCCAGACTCAAACCTACGTGAAGTGCCCAGCCCCCTGCCAGACCAAAGCCGTTGTGAAGTGTCCACCTCCATGCCAGACAACCTATGTGAAGTGCCCACCTCCATGCCAGACAACTTATGTGAAATGCCCACCTCCATGCCAGACAACTAGTGTGAAGTGCCCACCTCCATGCCAGACAACTTGTGTGAAGTGCCCACCTCCATGCCAGACAACTTGTGTGAAGTGCCCACCTCCATGCCAGACAACCTATGTCAAATATGCAGTTCCCTGCCAGACCCAGACATACTATGTCCAGTACCCTTCTTCTGGCCAGACCTACTACACTCAACCTTTTGTGAGTGGCTCAGCCTCCCAGTGCTGTGTTCCTGACCCATGTTCGGCTCCCTGTTCCACCAGCTACTGCTGTCTCGCGCCCCGGACTTTTGGAGTCAGTCCCCTGAGACGATGGATCCAGCGGCCTCAGGACTGCAACACGGGATCATCTGGATGCTGTGAGGATTCTGGATGCTGCAGCTCGGGGGGGTGCTGTGGCTCAGGAGGGTGCCACTGCTTGGGAATTATCCCCATGAGATCTCGAGGTCCAGCATGCTGTGACCATGAAGATGACTGCTGTTGTTAAATGCAAAGGCCAGCCCTGGTCCAGAATTCACCGCCTGGCTGTGCCCTTCGAACCCCCCCCCCCAGCTTCTGGCCCCTTCCCTCTCATTCATAGCACAGTACAACCTCACCAGTTTCCCTCCATACTTTGCTTCTTGATCAAGGCATCCTGCCAGAGTTAGCGCAAATCCCAAACTTTGGCAAGAATAAAGCTCTGAATGCAATGTGCAGTGATTTGCAGTCTACTTCTTTGGCCCATATTTATGCTATCCTATCCTACTCCCTTTGAGGAATTTCTCTTCTACTCTTTGTTTCTTTCTAGAAGAGAGTTCAGTAAGAAGTTGAACAAACAGAATAAGCTAGTGAATAGACTAAGCATTGTAGAATTCTTTGAATAAACTTCCTGTGTGAGTGAGTAGCTAGAGATTGTGCGGTTCAGGACTGCTTTCTTTCTGTTCCCTGATTACTGTAAGGAGAAGGTTAGGCTCCAACAAGGCTCTCCTGGCACCATGGTTGGTTAGTGCAACCTCTGAGGCTATCTTGCTGGATGCTTAGGAGATGTCGGCATCAGATCTTCTCAGGAGCACCTCTGGATGATGGCTGTGCTGCAGTGCGGGAGGCCCGAACCCACGGTGGACATGATGGATTGCATTTTTGCATCCCACAAGTTTTCCCCATAAAATTCTGACCTGAAGCAGAATCCAGAACTCCACTGAAGTGGGTAGATAGTTCTCAGGTCAGCCTGGCAGTAAGTGGAGAATGTGACCTTGTGGGACCATGAGCTCCTTGTCGGGGAGATCCCAGGATCACCCCAAGGCCAGAGGCCCATCGTGGTCAGCACCTCTTTCCTATCATCTCCTAGCTTTGGGGAGATTCAGGGTGGAATTTTATAACCAGAGACCTTAACACACACAGAGTAAGAAAAAAGATAGAGAGACAACTGCTATTTAAACCAGCCCCACAAGACGTGGTATGCAGCAGACGCTGTATTCAGGTGAACACATGAAGGAATAAGTGAGCCTATGGAGTATTGTGTTTCTAATAGAATCTCTGACGTACCCTAAAACACTACAGAAAATCATTTAGAGGGCTCTGTTGCCTTTGACTATCTCAAATCACATTACACGCCTCCATCCAAATGCCCTGGGCTTTCAATCGAGTTACTGAACAACCATTCAGTGTGGGAACAACCCTACCTGGAAACTTCTGTTCCTCTTATACCATTAAGTGGCACCTATAGGGTAGGAAAAAAATGAATACTATTTATTCTGCTTTCTACACTGAGTATCTAAAATTTGTATAAATTTCATAATCTCTATTAAAATCCAATTAGCACAGAAGTTTGTAGGTAGAAATCAAATCACTAGTCAACTTCTAACTCCATATTATTTTTCAAGGATGGAAACTTCTTCACAGAGCTTTAAAAAAAAAGCCTTCCTGAATCCCTATATGGCTCAGTCTGCAGAAAATAGCATCCAGAGCATCTAGCCTAGAAGTCATCTATCACAAAATGTGCAGGCAATGGACTCCACAACTCATGACACGCTTGTAAAAATTTATTCTGTCAACTTCATTCTTGCACATTCCAGTTATTTAGTAAGCACTCATTGAACTCCCCTAAGTGCTCTCTAACGCAGCCATCGGGGTAGCCCCTTCTTCTTTTCCCTCCCCAATCCTCCACTCCCCTTTGCCTCTCCCTTTTTTCTCTCCCTTCCTCCTCCCCCTCCAACTTCTTCCTCCTGTTTCTTTTCTTTTATTCTCCTTCTTTTCAGCACTAGGGGCTTGAACCCTGAGCTTTTATGCAGAGCTACATCCCCAGCCCTTTATTTTTTTTATTTTTATTTCAAACAGGGTCTTAGTAAGTTGCTAAGTTGCTTACACGGAGCTGACATTTGCAGTCTTCCTGCCTCAGCATCCCAGAGCATGAGGTTTGCAGACATAACGCCATCACACCATGCTGCACTATGGCTTCTTTCCTGCTCCTTTACCTGTCTTCTCCTCCTGACAGAGTCTGGTTTTGGTTGTGCAGTTTGAGACTTTCTGTCTTCCTTGATAATGTTCTCTATATTTTGTCTAATCATAGGAGGCTCTGTCCCACATGAATTGATCTAGGAACAAAACTTTCACCTTTTCTCTAGCTGTTCTCACCAGCTCTCTAGTCAGTTCTACAGGTTTTGTATAGGAGGGAGAAAGAGATTATAAATCTTAAAAAGCAAGATGTTCCTACTAATAGACTTGTACAGCCAGTATGGAAATCAGTGCGAAGACTCCTCAAACAACTAGGATTAGAAATCCCACTCAATCCTGCTATTCCTCTTCTGAGTATTTTCCCGAAAGAACTGCAAACATCATGCCATAGTGATAGATGTGTACCCATGTTTATAGCAGCACAATTTGTCATAGCCAAATTTTGGAAACAACCAAAATGCCCATCGCCTAAATGGATTACTCAGCTGTAAAGAAAAACTCAAAACCTTTGTAGGTAAGTGAATTCAACTAGAGGCTATACTCATAAGTAAACTAAATCAGACCAATGTGTGTACATGTCATATTGTCTCCCGAGTGTAAGAACCTCAAAGAACAAATAAAACCTGAACTGTACATCAGATGTACTAAAACTGGAGATGTAGCTCTGCATAAAAGCTCAGGGTTCAGCGTACTAACTCTGTACACTGATATCAGCAATTTAAGCAACTACATAGGGGACAGCAATGCATAACACAAAAGCCATGCTTAAATATCTGCCATCTTGGTCTTCTAAGTATGTGTCATTTCTAATGTAATATCAATTATTACCATACACTTTAAAATAAATTGTAAAAACAGAGAAAAGAAAAAAGAGAAGCAAGAACAAAAATTTAGGGTTCATTGAAAGCAAGAAGTAATGGCAAATCACATTTCCAGTCTTACATAACTACATGTGAGCAGCAGATGTGACAACAAAAATAGGTAATATATCAACCGTTGCTAATCAGCTATCTCTGTTTTGAAAATCTGTAACATAGGTATTGTTGTATGTTGCCCTGTTTCTGTCTTTGTTTCTGATGTTTGTTCTTTCTTTTGTTTGTACTCTTCAAAATAAAATAAAATATTTTTAAAAGCAATATACGATCTTCTTTATTTATTTTTTTTTTATTTTTTAATTTTTTTTTTTGTGGGACCAGGGTTCGAACTCACGACCTTGCACTTGCCCAGCAGGCACTTGTGCCTTGGAGCTATCTCCCCAGCCCCTAGGATCTTCTTTAATAAGTAGAATGAATAAGATGAAAGGCAGTGAGTGAGAATCCAATTACAAATCCTCCTGGGTTTCCTACCTTAGGCTTCACCTGTTTTTATACAGCATCACAGTATGTAGTGCTCTGTGATTTTCTGTCTCAATTTAAGAAATGAATGCTTAACGTGAACTTTGGCTATTGCAAGTAATTATATCTCATGATTTCTTTTACATTTCTATAGTATGTCTAGTCAATAAGTATGCTAAAATAATTACTGTAACCTCTCGATTATTCTCTCTCATTCTTTAAGTTGCTATCAAGGCCTTTATAATAGTTTCATGCGTTATATTGGAATACAACATGCTTTTGATAAGTGCATAAATTATAAGCACATTGTTCAACAAATACACTTGTAAGCATCACCTAGATCCAAGAAAATCAGTTAGTGTCATTTTGAAAGCCAACACTACCCAAGATCTCGGTGAAGCAAAGAATTAGTTTAGAAACAGACAACAAGGAGCAGCAATACTTTCCACAACTACAAAGCTTTAGAAGAACCCCAGGTACATTAGGTTGACCTGAAGATAATATAACATAGAGAGACATGGCAGCTACAGTATCCATCCAGGCACTGAAGACATTAAATGAGCACCCTGGTGCACTCCCTAGTGTACCCCAAGGCCTAACAGCGTGACTCTCTTTCACACAGGCCTCAGGGGATTGAGCAGCCTGGGGCCAGGGCTTGCGAAGCCTTTACAGACCTGGCCAACCTACAAGGACTGCAAGTAACTTTTGTGCAAGATTTCCCTGCATTCACCCAACATATAGATATCAAAATCTACTTTGTTTCAGGTAGTATTTTACTATTTTAGGGTTTTCAGAAAAGAGAGTACACAACAAATAAACTATACAGTGCAGAAATGTAAAGATATACCTATGGCTGGAAATATGAAGGAGGGGTCCCGGATTCACTGTAAATGTGTAAATATATAATATATAAAATCTTGTCATTATGAGATAAGAGAAGAGTTTCCTGAGGAAGTGCAATTTGATTCCTATGTTGAGTAGGAGTCAGTTATAGAGCCCTGAGGGAAGAGCCTTGGGCTCTGTGGGAGGAGGAGGCTGGACTGGTGTAAGAATCTGACTGAGCAAGGAGAGACACAGAGGAGAGTGAGGCAGGGGTGTGGTAGGGAGGCTAAGAACAGAGGCACCTAAGATGCTACTTGAGGTTTCAAGCAGTCAGGAGATATCATGTGATTTGGGTCTAAGTTTGTTCATTGGCAGAAAATAATTCATACAAGAATGTGTGAAGGATAATCTAAAACAATTGCTCCATAGCATTAGCTCACCTGGCTATCTTCTACCCATGGGTGTGTAACCTCATCTGCGGTCTAGTTGGCACATCCAAAAAATGTCTGCGGGAGGCATTGAGAGGTGCATTCAGGCCTGACCTTAGACCACCTACACCTTCTGTCACAGAGAACTTTACACTGAATGGTGCTGATTCTTATTTTCAAAATGTGTGCATTAGAGGGCCCGGCGGGATGGATCAGTGGTCTAAAGCGCCTGCTTGGGAAAGCTTGGGCGGCTTCAGGGACCGCGGTTCGATCCCCGGAACCACATGCTGTGCCAGCCCTGCCCTTGGGGCGGGCTGAGCCGGCCATAAAAATGAGTGAATAAACAAATAAAGGTTCTGAAACAAGAAAAAAAAATTCAAAAAAAAAAAATGTGTGCATTAAAAATGTGGCCTTTAAAATGTTCAGTTTCAGGACACTTGAAAGTTAAAGAAAAGTTCTATTTTAGCCTTGAAAAAATCTTCTAAAAATCTCAATGAACCATGTCTTTTGTAAAATAATTCAGATTTTCTGACTCTTGGTCAATCTGCAATGTATTTGATCCTTTATATGCACATTTTAGAGCAAGTGGCAAGTCCAGAAGATTGAACCAAAGCCCTGAGAAACTGGGGGGAGCAGGCTGGAGTGCCAGTCTCTGGGATCAAACATGAGCCTGCTTTCCTACAACTTCCATTCTGTGGAGGAGAATATTAATTTCCTTCCCACAGTAGGAGAGTTCTTACGATGTTTTCTCATTTTTTTCCAGAAAAATGCCTTTAAAAATTCCTGCATATTTCTCATAATCAAAATAATATAATCACACACATCTACTTTTTTGTATCTTATACACATATGATACAGACGTGTTGTACACAAATGTATAGCAAGACGTTATTAAATACTCATGAGAAAATGACTCAGTCTATTTGTTAATGAAACTGGAAGGAAAAGACAGAGAGAACTGTCCTTTATTTGTTGTGACATTCTCTTATTTGAACAATGTGAAGACTGATCTGAATTTGCTGGCTGGTGTTGAGGGGCCAATGGCTCGAATTGTGATAAAGTCTTGCAGCTTTGAATCCGACAGATGCACTTTTCACCCTGGGACCCCAGATAAATTACATGACTTCCTCACCCATTTTGTGTCTCATAAAACTGCCCAAAATAGTGCCTCACACATCTTAGATATGAGTAGCTTCCACAGTTTCCCTATCCCTGCTGCAGAGCCTGTGCCAATAAGTACAAGGGGGCAATTCAGAGGAAGATGACAATCATAGCAGATAAAAAATATTTAAAGTTCTTAGGATTTAAACTCTTTAGTTCTAAATGAAGTACACAGAGAAAGGGTTTCGTTGTAGGTAGACAAATGACTATTGTATCCTAGCTTACCTTACTTCTGTTCGTATCCTAACTTTGCCACATTTGTTTTTTGTCACATTTAGTACCTCACTTCGCTTTTGGGGGCCTCTTCCTTCTCTATGGCATGGGTAAGCTGGGTGAACAGCTTAGGGCCTTTCCCAGCTTTAATCTGTGCTTCAATATTTTCAATTCTTTTCAAGGTCCAAAGAGAGCCTCTCTGTAAGATATGGAGAAGGAAGAGGCCGGACCAGTAGCCACATGCATCCTTTGCAGGTGATTAGGCATGGGGCACCCCCACTCCTGTGATAGCAGATTCTCTCTTGGAGTCAGTGCTGGATAAGAAGGAGGAATCTAGACCAGATCCTGAGACAGAAGTTGGCAGGCAGAGCGTCACAAGTAGATATTCTTCCCGTAAGTATCTCCACCCAGTTGATGGCAGCTGATGACCTGATTAGCACATCTGCTGTGTGAGACAGATGCATTTGGGGTGGGCTGGGCCTCAAGGTGAAAACAGAGGGGGTGGAATAGTATGCAGTGAGTAATAGTCTCAGAGATCCTTGTGGTCAGCCTCGTGTCTGGCCCACAGACCTGCTGGGAGGCCTGTTCATCAGAACCTACTGGCCCAAGCACTCTGGTGGGAACCAATGTGATTAGACTTGGTGTCTCCAGAGCCACACACAGGTTGGCACTCAACAGCTCAGGTAAAGCAACAACTCTTCCCATTTACGTGTCTTCCCTGTGGAGACTTCCTGTACTGTGTGAATTTAGCGTGACTATCCAGGAGAGACAAGAGAGAAGACTGAGGGGCGTAGCATTCATGGTTTCCTCAGCCTGGAAAATGTTGAGCTCAATACTAGCTACCAGCAGAAATCTGTCACAGTGCCAAACACGCTATGTATTCCACCTCTAGCCACTCTGACTAGACTCTCACTTCTTATTTTTATGCTATGTATTAATTCGTTTGTTTTTTTCTGTTGGAATGAAAACAACCATCAGGAGTCTTCTCAGCCTTGTGCACTTTTTATTTGTGGTCCTTGGGGAACGAAACCAGGGCCTTCGCATTGAACTATACCCTCAGTCTTATTATCTTGAATTTTGAGTCAGGGTCTCACTAAGCTACCCAGGGTGGGTTCAAACTCAGGACCCTTCTGTCTCAACCTCCCAGGGTGCTAAGATTACAGTTTGTGCAACCTCACTGAGCTGATTTATAATTTGCACCCTCCACATCTAAAACAATGTCTGTCACATATATGGTCAGTAAACGCATAATCATTTGAAGAATTAACGGATCTCAGTCATTACCAAAAAGGTAGGTAAAATTTTTAATCCTTGTTTCACTATAGCTAAGGATGGTGAGCCTCCTAACATTAAATCCCTTGGCTAAAATTACACTAATATCAGATCGCTTTTAACTCTGACTCAATTATCTAGTTTATTTATTTTTTTTTATTTTCTTGTTTCAGAACTTTTGTTTGTTTATTTATTTTTATGGCTGGCTCAGCCTGCCCTGAGGGCGGGACTGGCGTAGCATGTGATGCCGGGGATCGAACCTCGGTCCCTGCAGCTGCCCAAGCTTTCCTAAGCAGGCGCTTTAGACTACTGAGCCATCCTGCCAGGCCCAATTATCTAGTTTTTATCCAATAAGTAGTCCTGTCCTCTGCTCTAGAACTTGAATTCTCCCACAGCAAAGACATCTATGCTTGTACTATTGAGTTTCCTCTAAGTGAATATTTTTTATTTTTTTCTCTGTTTGGTCTTCAATTGGTCTTCACTCTATACTTCTTTTGTTTTCCACGTCCTCCTTTAAGTACCAGGTAATGATAAAGCCACAAGGTAAGTCTAGTTATACTTTCTTTTAACTTAAAAACCAATTTTCCCAGTTGGAGATGCAGCCATATGTGGTAGTAAAGAAATGTTGACATCATTCCCATTCTGCAGTAACAGAGGAAGGAGCTGAGGCGCAGTCATTAAACGAGTTCGTCCAGATGATGACGACATAGTGGGGCAGGAGCCACACTTGCATAAGGATTTGGTACACAAATCACATCCTCATTTTCAGGACAGCAGTTGCCCCCTGGGCTCCCTCTACATGGCCTCCTCCTCTTGTTCTTGTCCTGCTCCAGATCCCTCTTGGTTCTCATGTGCCTCTGTTAAAATCATAACAGCTCTTGAGAAAGCTATTCTCACCACAACCTCCAGCACCATTACTTATCAGCCTGGTGAATAGGGCTTTATAACTTGGCAACATGTCAGGAGACCTTGGTGGAGATGGGTGTGACCTTTTATCTCAGATGTCACTGATCTTCCTCATAGAAGTGAAGTTTTTATTCATTCATAAAATAAACGTGCTCTGAACACATGCTTTGAGTACAGTACCCTGTGTTGGGTGCTGGAAAGACCAAGATAAAAATGTGCCTTTGAGGAGTTTCTGAACTTCTGGCAATGAGCAAGAAAAGATAGCAATAGTGCAGGGCCAGGGAGGTAGCTCAGTGGACAAAGAGCCTGCTTTGGGACCAGGGTTTGATCCCCGGTTCCTCATGCACTGCTGGGCCTGCCCCCTCGGGTGCGCTACAAGGGCCCAGGCTTGGTGGTGCACATCTGTAAAATCCCAGCGCTAGAGAGGTTCAAAACAGGAGGATCACCACAAGTTTGATGTGGGTAGTGAGACCCTGTACTAAATACATACATGAAAGAAGAGAGAGAGAGAGAGAGAGAGAGAGAGAGAGAGAGAGAGAGAGAGAGAGAGAGAGAATCTGACATAATGGGAGCAGAGAGGAAAGATGCTCAGTATAACACAACTTCGCGCAGGGCATTCTATGAAAGGCCTGTTGTGCAATCTGACCCATTTCAGCAAATGAGAGGACAATGGAGCTTTTTACCTGAAATTATACTTGTGGGAATGAAAGCCTCGGCTGCAAGTGCATCCTTTCAAAGATGCTTTGTGTTTGCTTCTGCTGAAGACAGAGGGTCTCCTATGCTAAGATTATCTTTGCAAACTTCACAGCAGCAAGTCTTTGTAGCTGGCACCTTCTGGCTGGGCTATTCCAAGAATGAGCACAGTGATGTCTGGGATGGTCTCCTATCGGACTTCCAATCCTGCCCAACTTCTGTCCTTTTCATCAGCCAAGGATGCCAGAACCAAAAGCTGATGATGTTGATTTTACTATTTGGGAAAAAGCAGCTCATTCTGGCAAACTCTCTAGTTTCTAGCTTATAACTTTGCCTGTATGTGTGTGTGTGTGGTACTGGGGATCAAACACAGGACCTCGTGCTTGGCAGGCAGGCACTTACGCCACTGAGCTATATCCCCAGCTGTAACTTCTACATAAATAGTAGTTTTGACTGTGTGTGTGTGTGTGTGTGTGCATATGAGCATGTGTACCAGGTATATAATGCATCATTTTGGTTGTCTTTATTGGAATAGTTCATCTGAATGATATGGCTTACCACTGTTGGAATCCAGAGAAAAGATCAGTTTCTCAAACTATGGTTCTTAGAACGTGAAAGTCAGCACACAGAAGACAATTTCCTGATATGGTATGCCAGGAGGCAGTGCATCATTAGAGATGTCACCTTGTGATGACCTTCACTACCAGTCCTGGGTGTAACTAAATGATAAAGGGGCAGAAAAGTCTTGGTGCAGAAAAACAGTTTGACTTTAAAAAAAACAAAACAAAACCCTGTTTTCAGCTGGGCATGTGGTGACACACGTTTCTCACCCCAGCATTCTGGGAGACTAAGCCAGAGGGTCTGAAATTTGAACATATTCTGGACAATTTAGCACCTTAGAGATATACTCTATCTCAAATTTAAAAGATAAAATCAAAAAGGCTAGGGATATAGTGCACAGAGAAGGTGAGGGTTCTATCTTTAGCAGTGCTTCTAAGAACAACATCAAAACAAATTAAATACTCCAAACCTCGCAACCTCCTTTGTTTTAAAATAAATTGATTATAGAACCCACTCTATGTACACACGTATAGTTTACACAACACTGCTCAACTGTGTGCTACGCATTAAAAATGTTACATTAAGCATATGTGCCATGGATCGTTTTCCCAGAAGACAGATATTTCTAGTGGTTTGATTTTTCACTTCATGAAGAAAGGAGAAAACAAAGGGCAATGTATCGTTAAATATCTGAGCTACTTTCTCAATGGAGGTAAAAAAGGATCTACATATAATTATTACACAGTGTTTATATCTTATAATTATTGAATAATCTCACACTCCTTGGCATATCTAAGCAATTACACATTTGAAGGAGCCACGTCATGACACAGATGCAGTGCTACTGATGTTTATCACAGTCATGAGTGAAATCCACCAAGTATCTATTACATACTGAACATTAGGCAAGAGATTTCCCATTACTAGTTTAAGTGTAAATAATAAATGTTTCCTATGAAAGAAATCAGAGAATATCCTCTCAATTTCAAAAATCCTAATACTGATTCTTTTATAGGTCAAAATACACTAGATGAAGTTTACACAGCTAAATTCTCCTCAGTATGCCATAGTGGAAAATGAATAAACATTGGAGTCAGGTGGCTCCAGACTGTAACTTTGCTTTTACCTCCTGCTTTGGAGGTGTCTTATAGCAAGAGTTTTTAGGTTCTTTGGGTTTTAATTTCTTATGAAATAGAGATACTATGATGTTATCAGGTGTATGGTGTTCTTGTAATGATTAAGTAAAATAGGAGCTGTTATGGATGTCCAACAGTTGGGGTTTTTCTTTTGTCTCCCCTCCTTGATAGCTATCTTTGTGCCTAATTCATGACATATTTAATTTCACTTCCCAAACCTATCTCCCATGTAGAAAACAGATGTCCTGGAGTCCATGCAAGATATATATATATATATATATATATATATATATATATATATATATATATATATATATACTAGGTCCAGAGTTCCTGGTCCTAAAGTTCCAGGACTCAAGTTCTGTGATGGGTTCTAGGCTGTTTCTTATGTTAGCTTTTATAGGAAATGAGAAGTTGGAGACTTTAGTTTGACACGACTATCTTGGCAAGCCAAGAGCAGCTTCTAGCCCCATGCATGGGAGGTGAATCCCTCTAAGTAGTGGGATATTACTGCCATAATTATGGGCACCTTGTATATTATGATTATTAGCTTTTGAGTGATATTAGAGTGCCATCAACTAAAATTACTAAAAAATAAAAGTCATCAGTCTGAAAGAAGTATAGAATTCTCCTAAGATTCAGCTAGACAGGTCCTTCAGGGTTTTCTTCAGTTCTAGGGGGTGTCAGATCCATAGACAAGAGCACCTTGGAAAAAATTGTGCCTGGTATGGCTCTCTGACTCTGTGGGGTGAAAGCCACCACCTCTGGTTGGGCATCAACTGCTCTGTAGGCAGAGCCTGTCCTTGTATGTGTGAACATATCATCGTGTGTCAACACAGCTCAACCCACTATGGGAACTTGCAGTAGAAAATGAGGCTGTGTGGCAGGGAATGAGTAGGAGGTTCGGCAGACAAGGCAGGGAGTGCAGAGAAATCTATGGCTGGGACTGAAAGATAGGGTCTGAAAAACTCAGCAGTCATGTACCTTTCATATGCAACAGTGACTCTATCTAATATACATTTCTTGAGTTTCACCAAGCCTTTGATGTGTGACTTAAATAGCTGATGATTGCTGTTGCCTTCACAATGAAAAGAGCCTATGTGTTTGTTTATGAAAATAGATGCATTTAACAAAGTACCCTTCTTGCCTGTAGTCAGGGAAAGGATTTGGGTGCTAATTCTGTTTTGTAGCTTTAAAATTAGAATGCTTGGGAACTAAGTGTCCTGAGATTGAACCCCTCTTTAAAAAGGTAGAATGCCTGGGCTTAAATCTCAAATTTACTAGCAATTTTGGAACTTTGGATAATTTGCCTAAGCTTCTTTTGCCTATATCACTATCCTGACTGAGTTGAAATAATTATTATTTTGCATACATGCTACTTTAAGTATTAGATGAGATGTAGTGTGAAATGATTAGAGTTATATTTACTCTTGCTTGAGCTGGGGAATGAAAGACACAAAACTTAATCCATCCAGAGATCCAGATGTTAATCTGGAATGGGAAGATAAGCCCAGGAGTGGTAAGGACCTACTGCCACCCCAACCACTGGATCTGACCTCCATCTACCCTTGTTTTAGGCTTGCCTCTATGCGCAGGAGGTGTCAGCAGAGTTGTGTTCCCTCCTATTATAAGTGAGAAACTATTTTCTATTTCTTCACAAGTGTCTGTGTAGGAACAAAGAGGTCTATGGGAAAGATATCTACATTTTTTTATTTCAAAGTGAAGACATCTGATCATATCTCAGGGAGAACAGGCATCTCCTTTTGAACAGAGACAGGGTAAAACGCTGCCCTGTGGTCTCTTTATCTTTTCATCCCCTGGATCTGCTTGCCCATGTTCTAGACAAGCTCATATTTCTGTAGGTGTCCAAGAAGAAATGAGGATTTCATCATGGTTCTAAGTGAGGCAAGCTGCACAATTCTCATCCTTTCTTTAAAACATCCTCAAAATCTTATGACAGTAAGTTAAGACTTCATTGTGTCAGGAAAGTCAAATTTATTAGTTATAGCTAGAAGTTTTCACCATAATTACATTTTTAAAATTGCTAGCTTAAAAAAACTATCCTAACTTAATTGTGAATTTGACAAATATATAATGTAGAAAGAGATAAGTTTTAATAATAATGGTGGAAAATATTGAAGTTAATATACATTCACTGGACAGACTTTTGGGATATGGTTGATTCTCTTGAGTTAAGAATATGCAGCTACCACAATTGCCAGTCAGTTATAATTATATTAAAAACAAGCCTTACTTTTCCCCCTTATAGAATAGCTTCCTCCTGGGAGTTTGCACAACACTTAGCACCACTTACCCAATTGCAGAGTAATGTGTAAGTGCTCAGGGCGAGGAGGTTCAAATCTTCCCCTCCTGTCACCTTGTGTCACAATCTCCTCTTCATAGTCTTCATATTATCAGTGCCTTAACTATGCAGAAGCTTTGACCTCAGATTCCTCTTTTTTACAGCTGTCTGCTTCTCATTCAGACACACTATAGTTTCAGTATGTATCTCTGCACCTCTGCCTCCACTCATTTTCAGTGCTTCCCTACAAACAGTGACGTCTTCCTTTCCCAGGGAACAACCTTGCCTATAATAGTCATTGCCTGCCTAATATAAATATAGTGAAGAGCTCATTTGCTCATCCTTGCAGATGGTAAAGCTTACTTATAGTTACCTGTAAAGATGTGGGCGTTTTCCAAATCTCTCCAAATCCTCCACATTACTTAGCATAATTACTTAGCTTTGTATCTAGAATGTTTAATAAATGTATTACAAGGAGACACACTTACTTCTAATTGTTTTGCTGTCTTTATTTTAATAAGCTGAATCCAACAAGGGAAACAAGAGAACATTATGACTTCAATTATGCCACGCAGTATCAGTTCTCTGGAGCAAGGGACTCTGTAAGCAAAATACTATTTTATGTTTATTGATAAGTAGAATTATCATCATTGTTGTACAGTGAAACTATACCTTAGGAAACATAGATAACTTGGTTCGGTGTACACAGTTTGCCAAGTCGAATGCTGAATTATGTGTCCTTACTCCAACATTGTCCTTTTAAAATATAGTCTGAAATGTCACCTGTTCATTCAGTCAGCTGTCTCTTTCAATTTTTGTTTTTCTGATGTCTGCTCTCATTCCCTTGACTACAGGTATAGTGAGGGTCAGTATCAGGATCACTCTTATCAATTATCATTGGATTTTAAATGACCCTTCCTTTAAAATCCTCGCAGTCTTAAAAATCAAGGTTTAAGAAAACTCTTTCTCAAAAAATCAAGTTCTGTGAATGGATTGTTTTGATTCAGTATCACAAAGTTTTTCATTCAATACTACAAATCTAATGCACAATTCACCATCACAATCTTATGGTGTCATAAATACTACAAAAATCATAATTGCCTTATTTTTTTGAAATTCAACATATATCTTCCTCCAATAAACTCATTGAAATAATGTTATCTGTTTCCCAAAATTTTTATTACATAGTGTCAGTGCTCACCATTAAACTACTCTTTCCTAGTTTTGAAGAATAGCTCAGCAGTAGAGCATTTATCTAGTGTGTGCAGGACTCTAGGTTCAAGCCCTAGTGACTCACAAAATAAAATAAAATAAAATAAATTGAAATAAAGTGACTATATTGAGCTACTACTTATAATTTCATCTGTCTACCATTGGAGACTTTTTTTATTGAAAGTCTCTTTTTTATTTTGAAATTTCTTTTCCAGTCTTTTTTTTTTCCAGAACATGATAGAGTTTTGATTTCAAGTTTTTCACCTATCCATCTCACTATTCTTTCTTAGACTGCTTAGCTTTTACACTTCCTGATGTGACGTGGAGTGTCCCCAATCTCTATGTGAGATATTAAGGTCAGCAACATGTGGTGCTTAGAAGTGGGCCCACTGGACACTCACCAGGGAGAGAGGAGTGGTGTCCACAGGAAGAGGAAGACAAGCCCAGTGCACACATGCGTGCTGCTCGCCTTTTGTCACGTGATCCTCGGTACCGCTTAAACTCCACCAGCTAGAAGGTCATCATCAGACAGTCCCAAGCCTTATACCCCAGAACTGTGAACCAAGATAAATCTATTTTCCTTTCCAAGTATCTTGTTTCAATAAAATTCCTATCATTTTGTTTAGTGAAATTCTGTGTCATTTCTATTATTTAAACTTTTTTTTTTTTGTATTGCAGGGAATTGTTCTACATGGTGTTCAGGGTCTCACTACTAGATCGGACTCATAGTGATCTGCCTGTTTACAGCCTCCCAAGAGCTGGGATTACAGGAGCATACCACCATGCCCAGTCTCAATTGGTGTCGGAGTGCTCCCTGGGGCCGGAGCCTGGCAAGGAAGGTCTGAGGATTGAACCCCAGCCTCTGAGCCTGCTTGCAGGCACCTTAATACTCTGAGCTTTTTGGCTGGCCCCTATTTTTTGTCTTTAAAAATAAAAAAAGAAAAAGGACTAATATATCTTAATTCCCTACACATCAGAATCTCCATCTTTCATTTTGTCTGTTTTACTCCTTAGCATACATGGTCTCCTTTAGTAAATGTATCCACTTTTATATCTTTAAGGGGTAATTTCATTATCAAGAAGCCAATCGAATTTGTTTTAGATAGTGCCTGGTCATATTCTTTTTAAACCCTAGCAAATACTGTCAGGAGATTTTTCTCTTCTCTTGAAAACAATACCTTGATCATATTATTATTATGTTATTTTATTTTTTGGCAGAACTGAAGATTGAACTCAGAACCTTGCACTTGCCAGGCAAGTGCTTATTCTACTGAGCTATCTCCCCTGCTCTTGATCACATTATGAACTCATTAAGTTTAGTGATCATTCTATACTCACAGCAACACAACCCTGTGGTCTAATTAGAGGTGTGAAACTTCTATCAGCTTCAAGATTCACCCCTGTCCTATTTCTCTTCCCTTTGAGTAGTCCCTTGAGCATATGCAATAGCTCATTAGTATAGCTGTTCTAACTTTAAGCATTTTTCAACCTGAAGAGAAAGCCTGTTAGCACTTCCAGTTTCAAGCTAATGTTTGTCTCCCTCTGCACCCCTTGACATCTCGAGACCCTGGCTCTCTCAAGTGCCCACTGCCCTTCCAGGGTGGGGTAGACATCTGGCTTCTCAAAGTCTTCTTCTATGCATTGTGCACTCCTTTGAGCTCAATCTTTGCCCATCTGGTCTTATTCCTACCTGCTCTCCTTGCCATAGAGTTATGCTTTCAAAGAATTTATCTTTCAGGAATTAATTTCAGGAATAAGAGTCTACCTCCCTGGGAATCAGGGATTCTGAGAAGCTAGAGGCTGCTACATCATGACCAGTGTCCCTGCCTTGTGCTCCAGAAACACCTGCCTTTTGCTTTCCCAATCTTTAATCTTCTTCCTAAATTCACAGAATCCAGAAGTGACCAAAACGTTTGACTTTGAATTGGCTTATAGATTAGAAAACTATGAGGCTGCCCCAGATGATAGCTAAAGTACCTAAACAAAATATTTCCTTACATATTCATGCAGTGAGACTGTAAGGTCCTCCGAATAATCCATGTCATTTCTGTGTCATTGACATATTGCAAAATTATGGGCCAAATATAGATAATACATATTTCTTGAATTAATGAATGAGTGAATGCATGAAGGTGGAATGATTGGCCTGTGGGAGGCCTGTGGACAGATATTTGGACAATCTCTAGCTTCCGGGATTCCTCTTTGCCCTGCTCAGGAAGTTCCTGGAGCCTCAGGCTTGTGAATGTGAGAAGAGTCACCCTCAGGCTGGTTGTGAAAGTATTGGCTCTGAATACACAGGCTGTGCCTCACTCCCAGGAACATGCCAGGCCCAGGATAAAAGGGCTCCTGGGATCCAGGCTCCTCAGTCCTCAGCCAGCAAGCCTCCTGCTGATTCCACTGACTAGGTGAGTGCTTGGCCAAGAAGCCCTAGACAGGAGGCCTGCAGATCTCCTTGGAAAGGGGAACCAGTCTCCTGGCGCGAGGGGTATTATTCAACCTTGAGATAGGCCCAGACTTGTCTTCCTGGTCTTGTTAGTGATATTCTCTCTTGATTTGTCTTGTCTGGTGAGAAGCAGACCTGGGGCTACAACTGTCCCAGTTTGGAGAGGGAGAGCAACTAGAAAAACCATATTGGGGCGTGTGTGTGTGTGTGTGTGTGTGTTCGTGGTGGACCCACAGCAGGTGAACTGCAGACGTCTGGGCCTTTCATATCTTTCTGTCTAATCCTTTTAAGTAAATGTTCTCAGAGATAGGCTGTCTACAGACATGTGTAAGAATAAAAGATACATTAAGGCAAAGTTTCTGGGCATTGGGCCAGCTACGTTCGCTGCCCTTGTTATGGGGCTGGTATTAGAGCCCAAGTAGAAAAGTAGAAAAAAGATCAATATCTTTGACTGGGAGGGAAAGAAATGTGTGTGTGTGTGTGTGTGTGTGTGTGTGTGTGTGTGTGAGAGAGAGAGAGAGAGAGAGAGAGACAGACAGACAGACAGACAGGGAGTGAGAGAGAGAGAGAGAGAGAGAGAGAGAGAGAGAGAGAGAGAGAACATTTTATTGTGCTCAATTTAATCATACCAGTTTCCAAATTCTGGTTATAGAACTTGTTCACCAAGTAGCTTGTTTTGGGTAGGTAAAATCCAGAGTGAAGGATATGTACTTTGATATTTGTTTTGATGGTTTTTACATTTTCTCCTTAGATATACTGACCTCCTCCTGAAAAATGTCCTGCCAACAGAGCCAGCAACAGTGCCAGCCCCCTCCTAAGTGCACCCCCAAGTGCCCTCCCAAGTGCCCGACACCCAAATGTCCCCCAAAGTGTCCCCCCAAGTGCCCCCCAGTCTCTTCTTGCTGCAGCCTAGGATCTACAAGCTGCTGTGGCTCCAGCTCTGGAGGTTGCTGCAGCTCCGGTGGCTGTGGCAGCTCTGGGGGTGGTGGCTGCTGCCTGAGCCACCACAGGCCTCGCCGTTCTCTTCGACTCCGACACCGACATCGGAGCTCTGGCTGCTGCAGCAGTGGTGGCGGCAGTGGCTGCTGCAGTAGTGGCTGCTGCAGCAGTGGTGGCGGCAGTGGCCAGCAGTCTGGGGGATCTGATTGCTGCTGCTGACCTGAGTCACAAGAAGCAGTGCTGGGGGAACTGATGTGAAGAACACCGGTCTCTTCCTGCTCACCATCCCTGCTTTCCTCTGTCCTCCATGCCCTGGGCTCTGAGAGGCTGAGCTGCTCCTTTGGAAGGCTGTGCGTTTACTTCCAAATGGTCAGGCCCCTTCTTCTTCTGTCATTCCAAATAATAAAGTTTTCCTTGCTGAGCCGCACCAGCCTCTTGTTTCATTGCCAGTATCATCCTTATAGGTCACGGTTAGTAACCAGGTTCAGCCCTAGCCTTACTGGGACAGAGTCTGGCTTAGAACTGCAGATCAGGTGGCTAGTCACTGCACTGGATGTCATTATGGCTTAGAACTAAAGTGTCCCCTACGGGTCTCATGTGTTGACAGATGAGGCTGTTGGAAGGTGATTGGGTCATGGAGCTTCACTGCTAGATATCCGTCGATCGGCTATGAGTTCACTAGCTGGACGCGCTGTTGGAATACAGTGTCTTCGCAGGCTCTCTGCTCCCTCCCGGAGCTGCTGGGCTGCTGCATGCTGGGAAGCTTTCCTCTGCCACACATTTCCACCATAGCATTTCTGCCTTGGAGCTAGAGGACCGTGGGTGAAACTCTATGGAAACTGCAAGCAAAACTAAACCTCTTCTTTTTGGAGTGTGGGTGTCAAGTGTCTTGTATCAGTGATAGAAATGTAACTAATATAGGTAGGGACTGTCAACCCTCCACGGTCCTTGCCTGCATATAGAAAGGGCCAGTCCAGGCTGGAAGTTGTCAGTAAAAGATATTATCTTCCTCCACCTATTTACTCTACCCTACCCTACTCTACCCTACCCTACCCTACCCTACCCTACCCTACCCTACCCTACGCTACTCTGTTCTACTCTACTCTTCTACCATTTTTATAATTTCGACTCTTTCTAAACACCAATATGAGTCAGTGAAAACTTAGAAACTTGTAGAACTCCTCACAATAGTAAAATTTGGGGACAAACTAATTGACCTATAAATAGAAGATGGGATGATTGATTATTAGATATTTTCTCAGTAAACTGTTATGCAAAATCCAGAATGAGTAAAATAATTCAAAACAACACAATGAATAAGTGGAAATAATGTGAAATTATAAACATAATGAAAAATTACATGAAGCATAATAACCTGTTCATAAGTGTAGTCTTTTTGTGTTGGTGTGTATGTATGATTTCAGAGAAATTATAAGAAAAAAAGACATTGGATGAAAATTTATTCTAGAATACTAATTTCTTTGGCTAGGAAGGCATGGAAGACTGGTAGTGGGCTAGGTCATATGGTTGGGGCAACTTCTTTGTGAAGATCCTAGCTTTCATTTTATTGTGCTCCCCAAAGATTAAGTAACTTAACAGCTAAGGTGAGAAGCAGAGATGCCAGTGTGCCCTGGTCCTCAAGTTCTATTGCTTAGATTCCCCATTAATTTTTTTAATTAATTAATTAATTAATTTATTTATTTATTTAAAGCTTTTATTTTATTTTATTTTTTTCTTGTTTCAGAACTTCTGTTTGTTTGTTTATTTATTTTTATGGCCGGCTCAGCCTGCCCTGAGGGCAGGGCTGGTGCAGCATGTGGTTCTGGGAATCGAACTGCAATCCCTGCAGCAGCCTAAGCTTTCCTAAGCAGGCGCTTTAGACCACTGAGCCATCCTTCCTGGGCCATCCCCATTAATTTTATAAATGAGTGAATTGGCATTCAGAAGTCATATGATTTGTCAAAGCTCACACATCCCTGGCACGTTACGAATCCTGCCAGTATCTGCCTTCCACCCCTGCTCTCTCGCCCTCTCCTCCTCTCTCTCTCCTGGGCAAGTTCTTCCTCCTCTGGCATCAGTGCATATCACTACGCCATGACCATGGAGACCCTTTGTAGACAGGCTTCAGTGGTCCTTGAATCTAAGGAGGCTGTTGCCCCCTCTCCACCACCTGTAACCATTTAGCTCTTCTTCGTGTTCTTAATTTCCTTGAAATGGTTTCTTGCTTCTTTTTCTTTTTGTTCCATCTCTTCCTGTGCTAATGCAAACTTCATGAGAGAAGGACTCTTGCTGTCTTTCCCGCTGCTGTCTGTCCAGTACTAGGAATAGGCTTATTTTGGATTGCTGAAACTGTCTTTGACTGAAATCAGTCCTGTACCTGTTTCTTGAATACCTGATTGATACATGCGGCTGTTTATTAGATTTCACCAGTCAAAGATTTCATACAAATCTCAAATTCAGGGTTTACAAAATAAACCCCAATACCTATACCTTCATTCAGCAAACCCTCCCTTATAAGGATATCTAGCTTAGCTAATAAGATATCACCTGCTAACCCACAAACCAAAAATATCTTAAACTGCTCTCTTTTTTTTTTTTTTTGAGACAGGGTCTCGCTATGCAGTTGAGGCTGGTCCTGCGCTCACTTTTGTAGCCCAGGCTGGTCTCGAACTCACACCAATCCTCCTGCCTCAGCCTCCCAAGTGCTGGGATTACAGGCGTGAGCCACCACGCCCGGCTAAACTGCTCTCTTATAACACACAGCTCACCCAGCCAATCAAACACCAAATCCTGCTGATCCTGTGCTTTGCCTGTCTTCTTCTGAATGGTTTTTTTTTTTTTTTTTTTGTGGGACCAGGGTTCAAACTCACGACCTTGCACTTGCCCAGCAGGCACTTGTGCCTCGGAGCTATCTCTCCAGCACCCTGAATGTTTCTTATTACCATCATCATCGTTAGTGCCTGTGTCCAAGCTGTGTCTTTCCTAGATTATTGTCACAGAGGACTCCTTACATTGCTCTAAACTGCTCTGTGTACCAAAACTCTCAAAATGTTTCTGAAATGCATATTTGAACCCATTAAATATGGAGCCTTATGCCCTGCTTTGCTCAAAGATAAGGAATTCTTTGCTTGTGAAGCATTACTGCTTCCAAGGAAATATTTGGGGGGGAGCATACATCTGGGGCTTTGTTTTTCAAGAAAGTCCTAGGGAAGAACTGAGATCTCAGTTGGTCAGAAGCTACGGTATGCTCTACATTCTTGCTCAGAGATGCAGGGGCTCCACTGCACAAGACTCTGAGAGCAACTGAAGGGGCAACAGCCAGAAATACAGCTCGGCTCTGAGTGGCTTTCTGACCATGATGCCCCAAGAAGGAAGACAGAAAGTCTCTCTTAGAGAAGCAGTGGGCATCCGTGTGCAGTATTCAAGAAACACAGTGTCTGACTTGTGATGGGGCTCCCCTTCTTCCCTACTGGGGTAATGCTATGGAAAGATTTACAAATGAAATCGTAACCCCAGGTTCATCTTCCAGAAGGAAAGTATTTTATTTGTGGTGTACAAGAGATTCAACACCGTACCAACTGATGGCATTCTAGCTGTGCCTCTGCAATATGGAGTTATGTTTAGGTCTTCCAGGCTCAGGTCCTTTTTTTCTATATAGATTTCTGTTTCTAATGGTTGCTTTGGATAAAAATGAAACAATAAATTCACTCACACAAATGAAATTAAAGCCTAATACCACCATCTAAGGTTGTTCTCATACAAAATACTGATTACTTCCATTTATATAAGTGTTTTATTAAGTCACTGAAAAAGATTTTTCATAGTTGGATATGGTACTCCATGCTTGTAATCTCAGGTACTTTGAAGTACGGGATAGGTGGATTGCAAGTTGAAGACCAGTCTAGGCAAAGTAGTATGACCCTATCTCAAAATAAAATAAAAAAGGGCTGTAGATGGGCCTCAGTATTAGGTATACTTGCCTAGCACGTATGAGATCCTTGTTTTAAATCCTAGTACTAAAATAATGAAACAAAGAAAGTTAAAGAAAGAAAATTATTTTTGCATTGATGACATAAATTAAGTAAAGACTTATAATTATATTAATGAAATGCTAATTATGTGGCCTTGGTAATGATATCAATGTCTCTGTGCTTTAATATACTTCTCGTCAAAAGGAAACTCATAGACTATTATGCAGTTTAAAAGCATGAATATGTGTGAATGATTTCAGGGAGCTGAGTAGTTTTCCTTGGCACTACATGGATGTCATCTGCCTGTACCAATTCTGCAATAGTCTGACAATCAGTGAGTATTCAACAGTTCAACTCAATTCTGACAAATTCACAGTCAACACAAATGCCACAGGATAAGGATCAGTCCCAGGAGACTTCTCACTTCAGCTGCTAACTACAAATGGGGTTTCCAAGGAACCCACACTTCTGCCTGGATCTAAAGGATTGCATGAGCCTCCCCACCACCTTGGTTCACTAACTCACTAGAAGTACTCACAGAATTCAGGAAAATGATTTATCTAAGTTTAGTATAAAAGCTATAACTCAGTAACACCAAAATAAAAGAGATGTTGTGTTAGCTTTCCACCACTGTAACAAAATACCCAAGGTGATCAAATTATAAGAAGGAAAGGTTTATTATGGCTTACAGTTGTGGAGATTCTGGGCTATGTAAAGTTAGCTTATTGGGACCTGGCGGGATGGCTCAGTGGTCTAAAGCGCCTGCTTGGGAAAGCTTGGGCAACTTCAGGGACCGCGGTTCAATCCCCAGCACCACATGCTGCGCCAGCCCTGCCCTCAGGGCAGGCTGAGCCAGCCATAAAAATGAGTGAATAAACAAATAAAGGTTCTGAAACAAGAAAAAAATAAATAAATAAAAAATTAAAAAAAAAATAAAGTTAGCTTATTGCATTTGGGTCTATGGCAAAAAGATATATAACACTCTGTGCGTGGGAGTTGGGGGGAGAGAGAGAGGAAGCCTTCAACTCATGCTCAGAAGTGAAAGACAGGAAATATTTAGGCAAGTGGCTCAATATCATCAAGGGCATGGCTCCAAAAACCTAACTTCCTTCCATGAAGCCCCCCTTCCTGAGGGTTGCCCTCCTAATACCACCTTGAGTATCAAACAGGCCTTTAACAAATGGCCATTTGGAGGACCCTTGCTGTCTATAGCACTTTGGGTAGAGGGTTGGGCAGGCACAGAGCTTCCCAGTCCACTTGCAGATCTCCACTCTCCCAACAAGCGAATATGTTCACCAACCTGGAAGCTCACTGGCACTTGTTTATTTTTTCTTTGTAAATGGAGGATTCATTACGAGGACATGATGATGATGATGGTGATGATGGTGAGACACTGGCCAATGGCGTAACTGAAATTTCTGTCTCTAGTCACATTGAACAGCCTCCATCATATCCAGGGGTCCAATCATTAATCACCTTCTTATCATAAATTTAGACATGCTTGAAAAGGATGCCTGTACCAATTAGGAACAGTGAAGGACACTTCTATCACTGAGGAAATCCAAGGGTCTTTGGAGCTCTGTGTCAGAGACAGACACTAAGTATGTAGATGTTATGATGCCAGCAGCATGACGCCTTTCTGTTCTTGTCATACAGACTCCATGAATAAATCTGTCCCACAGAGCATGGGTCTCTCGCCAGCACCGTCACAGGCAAACTATCTTCATCTTTTGTAACAGCATCATCACCAGGTCATGGCCGCTCCCAACAATGACCTTGATTCCTCGAGCAGACTTCCTCTTATTAACTTAACCACCATTATTTATTTCACTTCTAAACATCTGAAATTCTCACAATAACTTCTGCGTTTTGTGCTTTAATAAAGATTTACTATAATTCTCATGATTTACAAGTAGTACTTTTCCTGTATTTGTGTTTTTAGTCCCTAATAAAATTCTTTTATCTCATGATTATTGTCCCTTCATTCAACCTATTCATTAATTGATAGAATACATTCTGATGTTTGCTCTTATTACTCTGAAGTCAAATTCTCTAAAGGCACAATTAATGTCCAGACAGGCACATGGATGTGGCACAAGAGCATGTTAGAAGCTCATCTGTGGGATGGTGTCCCATGTTATAGCATACTGTAGAACGTTTTACTGTGTGTTGTTAATACATATGTCCTCAAAGCAACTTGGCTTATCTTCATAACAAAAGCACCCTTGGGGCCTGGCGGGATGGCTCAGTGGTCTAAAGTGCCTGCTTGGGAAAGCTTGGGTGGCTTCAGGGACTGTGGTTCGATCCCCGGCACCATGTGCTGTGCCAGCCCTGCCCTTGGGGCGGGCTGAGCCAGCCATAGAAAATGAGTGAATAAACAAACAAAGGTTCTGAAACAAGAAAAAAATAAATAAATGAAATTAAAAAACAAAACAAAACAAAACAAAACAAAAAAAAACAAAAGCACCTTGCAAAACCCAGGACCAATGCATATAATACATATTTATTGAATTAATGAGTGAATGAATGCATAAGAGTGGAATCGTTGACCACAGGAGACCCGTGGACAGATGTCTGGGCAATCCCTGGAGCCCGAGGGTTGGGAGTGTTGCCCTTGTCCAAGTTGTGAAAGGCAGTAATTTGCATACACAGGTTGTGTCTCACTCCTTTCATCCTTGTCCAGAAAAAAAGAGTGTTAGCGCAGATCCTGAGTTCTCTGCTTTATCAACTGTCTGTGATGGCTCTGATTTCTTCCACTGAGCCAAGAGAATGCTTTATAAAGAAGCTCCAGGGCATAGGGCTGTGCGGAAAGAAGGACAGAAAGCAGAGAAAGGGGGCCAGAACACAGGAAGTTTGCCTTCAGAGACTATAGTCTCCAGTATTACCACACTCCCACTTAATGTTCTTGGGTGTGTTCAATCCCTACTAAAACATCCTTGGGAGTAGGGCTCAGAGTGTGAGTCACATTTTTTGTTTTTGAGGACAAGAAGGCATATGTAGGACTGGCTTTAGACCGAATATAGGGAGAGACAGTCAGAATACCTCAGTAGAGGCAAAGTAGTTGAGACAGATGTGGGTGGGTGGGGGCATGGTGACACACACAAACACAATCATAGCACTTTGAGAGACTTAGACATGAAGACTGCTAGTCTGAATCACCCCCCTAAGCGATTTAACAAGACCCTGCCTCAAAATAAAAACAAATAGGGCTAGGGATGTGCACAGTGCGAAGAACCTGCAGTCAGTCCCATTTTTGCGAACTTCCCTCTCTCTAAATGCCTTCCCCAGGGTTTCCCCCAAGTATCTAGGCTCATGCCCACCTCTGCTCTCTTCTTGCGGTATCTCTGTGTTGGTGACTGTCACATGAGTCAACAGAAGGCCCATCTCCTCTCCTGGTGCAGTGACACCAGAGCCCTGACTGTTTTGAGTGCGAACCAACTGAAGTTTCTGACTGCTGCCTCAGGGTCTCCTGCAGATCTGAACTTTTCAATAAAGGAGCAGCAAGGGGGCTCCAAGTAAATGCTGACCTCGCTTGGGGTTTACCTTTCCTTCCTTGCACATTTTCTTTGTTGGAGTTTGGCATGCTAACATGAATTCGCAGGGCTCATTCCTGTGCTGCATACATGCTCCTCGTCCCCCTGAGGCAGGAGAGTAGGGTGTGGCCTGATGGTGGGATCTGTCACTCCCTGAAACAGAAGCAGTTTCTAAGCCTTGCACCAGTTGCCAATCAGAAAATCTTCAGTTCTTCTTAAGATTGAGGAGGTTTTTATAGGACAATGTGGATCTGACGTGATTCTGAGGAATGAGGGATGCAGAAGACGGTGCCATTAACCTCACGACCTCTATGCTCCCTATTCCTCAGTGGCCCACTCAGCTCTGCAGTGCATACTTTTGTGACTGTAGCCAATGTAAAACTTTGCTCCGTTTTGCACCTACCTTGCTCAATTCTTTGTTTAGGACAACCTCCCCCAACCCAAACAAACAAATAAACAAAACCTAACAAACTATAAAGAATCTCTAGAAGAAGCAACCCCAAGCCCTAGTAACATCCCTAACCTCACTCACTGGCAGACCCCTTTATGGTGTCCTCAGGTGCTACTTACACCCTGGAAAAGTTTGAGTTTCTTGTTGTCTTGCCTCTGCTTCTTGGTAACGGCACACACACACACACACACACACACACACACACACACTCTCACCATAGCTCCTGCTTCCCTGTCCCTCCGAGCAGATCAGTACTTCCCAGACAGCATGGGTGCATGTGGGTCCGCATGCCCTTCAAATCACACCACTGCACCCTGAACTCCTCAGAACACAGGCTGAGAGTCACTCAGATTAGTCACTCTAATCTGGAAAGAATAATTTAGCTTCTTCCCTTCTGTCAGTTCCAGGGCTGGAGACCAGAAATGTTTTATGTATATAGCAGTAAGTACTGCTATGCTTATTATGGCTTACATTATTTTCAAGAAATTTTGGAATGTCTACCACGTTCAGTTTTCACAACTCTTGGAAAGTCAATGAATGAATGAATGAATGAATGAATGAGTGAATGAATGAAACCCAGAGTAGGGAATGATGAAGGAAGAGACTCATATAAGCCATGTGGAGAATACATTTGAGACATGGAATTTTAATGTGAAGCCCCAGCTTGTTCCTCTTTCAATTATACCTAATGTCAAGGGTTAGCCTCTGTGATTTGTTACTGCATGTAATTTCACTTCATTACCAACTGTTTCAGAAATAATTATTTTATGATTCCAATAAGACAACTACCTGCATGGAAGACCTATTCATGCCATGACTGTACATATCTTTCATGATGAGACTTTAGAGCCACAAATGAGGCTGCTTTACTTACCTTTTACACATGATGAAACTCACCAAGGCTCAGATGGAGTAAGGAACCACCCAGCTGATTGGAGGAAGAGCCACAAGTTTAGCTCAGACGTGCCTGAATGTGAAGACCTTGCCATTTCTCTGAGGCAGTCAGACTCCCAACCACAGGCTTTGCTTCCCAGAATCCAGCAAGGAAGTCCCGATTGTTTCTGATAGTACCTAGCACCAATATAGTCAATGATACTCTTCTGGGTTAGGACAGATGGTCTTCATATCATTTCTTTGTTTTTCTCAGGAGTTTTCCAGTGAACCCAGACTCAAATTAAGCCCTCCTCTACTTAAAATAATTACTAGTGATAAGGGGATGGAGACCCAGATCTTGAAGCCATGCATGAACTGGCCCCTTCTCTTAATCTCATGTCACCAGATGATTTCAGTCTCATACACTTGCCTATGTTCTTCCTGTTCTTTCACATATACTGTTCTCTGTTCTAGCTTGCTTTGTACTTCTTCGCTCTTGGGTAGTCTTTAGATCTCAGTTCTATGTTCCTTCTCAGTTCTATGTTCTCTCTGGCCAGGCAGTATGCACCCAGCCCTGGGGAGTTTTTATCACTCTGTGGACTTCTCCTGTCTGATACACATCACAGCTGTCACTGGCTATGAATCTCTTAGTAGTATTTTATTTACTAAACCTGGAAACTCTCCACTAGGTAGCAGCCTTCTTGCGCCGTGGGCTACCCAGTTTCATGGTGGGAGAATGATGGTTTCATTTCTCCCCTAGTATGTCCATAGCTTTTTCTCCCAAGAGGAAAGTAGTCTTTGGAAAATTGCCTCCTGATGCTCCTTCACATACAGGTGCCTTGTATTTGTGTGTTCAAAGATCTTATCACATTGTAGTACCATTATCTGTTTATCTTTGTGTTTTTCTTATTAGGCAATAGAAACCACAGGGTCTGAAGGAGGAGACTGAGTTTGTGCTCAGAGAGTGTTTTTGGAGTAAATAGTGTATGATAGTTCTTAATCTAATTGTAGGAACCTGACAAATGATGTTAATACTTGTTAGGTGGATTAAATACAAGTTCCTCACTTGAACTAAGAGCCTGTTTAAATGTGAGGTGGTGACCTCCAGCAGGGAAGACATGAAAGAAGTTATTATCATTAAGGAACCATGGATTTAAGTTTGGCTTCCAGTAACCATGTCAATCTGACTATTTGTATTCCCAAGATCTTTGAGGATGGTGTCTGAGCCCAGTCAGAGGCTGAGCTCCTAAGACAACACAGAAGTTACCAGGTGACAGAGAGGTGGCACTATGAGAAGTCTGTGTGTCTACATTTCATGAATGTGATTTAGGTTTCTATTATTGTGAATAATGATGCTTTCTTATATGGTTGTAAATACTAATCTATGTATTTTACCTGTGTTGTTTATAACATATATGTTCATGTGTATGCATTTGTACATGTACAAATATAAAGTTATAAATTCACATACCACATATTTAATTTATTTGAAATACAAAATTCAGTGATTTTATTATATTCCCAGAGCTGTTTAACTATTGCCACAATGTAATTTTAGAATATCTTAATATTCTAAAATTATGTTCCTTCAAGTTCTACTTTCTCTATATATACATTTGCCTACTCTCAACCTTTCTTGTCAGTGGAATCATACAGTACATGATCTTCTGTGATTAGCTTCTTTCACTTTATTTGAGAATAAAAGATTCAAGGTTCAAACATGTTGTAGAATAGATCAGATCCTCATTCTTTCTCATGGGCAATTATCTCTCTGTAAGGATATACTGCATTATGTCTAGTCATTCATTAGTTAACAGATACTTGTATTGTTTCTACATTTTGGCTATTGTGAATAATGCTGCTATGAAGGATTCATGTATGAGTCTTACAGTGGATGTATGTTTTCATTTTACAAGGACAGTATTCATTTTACTAGGTTTAGGGTTGATGAATCACATATCATTATATTTCACCTTTTTTTTTTTTTTTGAGACAGGGTCTCATTATGCAGTTCAGACTGGGCTTGAGCTCATTTTTGTAGTGCAGGCTGGTCTCAAACTCACACTGATCCTCCTGCCTCAGCCTCCCAAGTGCTGGGATTACAGGTGTGTGCCACCATGTCCAGCATATTTCACCTTTTAAGCAGCTGTGAAACTGTTTTCCATAGTGCATGTAACATGTACATTTCCACCAGTGATACATTAAGGTTTCTATTTCATTCATTGTCCTGCTGCAATTTATGGTTTATCTTTCTCTGTCTTCTTAATTTTATCTCTTTTTAATTTAAATCTAATATTAAGACCAGAAGTGACTATGGGATTTATATAGGCCAATTGAAGCTCATATAATCTAAGTGATTTTACTGGAGGCCACATAATTTCCAATGCATTCTTGTTCACAAAAGACGCTTACAATTGCTAAATGGATTCTACAGTCATAAATTAAGCCATATTATACATGTATGTATGTATGTATGAATGCACATTAAATAGAAGTCTTTTAAACCTAGAGAAAACAAATCATTGAACATAAAATGTCAGCCTACATATTTATATTCAATTTAATAACTGAAATTCCATCTTTCTTCTAGAAAAATGTCTACTGAAATCTTTCCTGTTTGTCCATAAGCCAAGTATTTTTATTGACTCCTAGGGTTTGTCACTAGTGTGAATTTCATACCATTCAGCAAACATTTAATGGTACTTTCTAGGAACCTAGGTTTCTATTAAGCCAAGCAGTTAAGATTCATTAAGATAATTTTTATCATCTAGGAAAGAAACAAGACATATCAACAAAGAACTATAGTATTTGTAGTGCTTATTAAGCAAGGCTTTTGGAGGTCTATTAAGTGGTCCATTCTGCCTTGGACAGTGGTGATGGCACAGCTGCTCAGAGTGAATGGAGATGTTGGTGTTTGAGCTCCATGTAGTGGGAATCCCGGTAGATGTTTGGCACAAAGAGTAGACATGAACAATGACATGAGGGAAAGGAGGAGAGAGGAACAGGAGCAGAGAACAGAATCTTGCACAAAAGCCATGAATGAAGCCAAAGTCCACAGGGAAGAGATGTTGAAGAGTTAAGTGTAGGTGAAGACTTCTTGGAAAGCCAACGTTGTTTGGTGTTTGGTGCATTTTTGCTGTTCTCTAAATCATTGAATATTAAGAACCCAGTGCTGCTGTGTTGGCGGTATTTATCAAAGCTGAAGGTTTAGTTAAATATGACTTTTCAAGCGTGGTAGTTGAGAATTTACTATAATTTTTGTTGTTGATTTAACTTTAGGTTGGGCTTAGAATTTTAGTGTTCAAGTGAAATGAGCTCTAAAAGATAGCAAACCTTGCAGAAATCCAAATTTTGTGTATAAATGCAAGTTCAACTTGTCTAGTCTAATTTGTTCTGCCAATGAAATATATATATATATATATATATGTGTATATATATATAATATATATATATATACTCACAAACACAAATATATTCATTCAGTGATCTCATGTATTTAGAAATACATATGCTTATTACCATCATATATGATTATATATATATGCAATATACATATATATTCATTTAATTACATTTTCATGGTACAAAAAATAAAATAAAAGTAGTTTTATTTTTATTGCACTTTTACTTTTATTTCTATTCACTACTAATTACACTTTCTTTAAGTTTTTTGTTTTGTCTTTTTGAGACAGGGTCTCACTGTGCAATTCAGCCTCTCCTTGAGCTCACTCTGTTGTCCACAAACCTCACTTCAAACTCCTTATATTGTCACATCCCTCCAAGAAACCATTTCATAGTCTGTAATTACCTTTATTGTGCCTTCTGTTTTATCTTTTAACGTCCTGGCTAACGGTGACTACAAGTAGAACTGGGCAACTCTGCGAAGTTTGCTAGTGGGTCTTTTTTTGTTCTCTTTGACACAGTCTTTTTGTGTCCTTCTTTGTTCAGTTACTTGGTCAAATAGCAGAAACCAGAGACGCAATATTTTTTAAGCTTTAATTGACACATAGGTAATATATGGTTTAGACATTCATCAAATTTATTAAACTTGGGATGAGAAAAAAAAAATCCAATGGTACTCCTATTTAAAGGTAAAACACTGGCTTTCCAGTCTTTGAAGCTGGAAGTCTCCAGACACTAGGATTATATGGAAATACTGGAAGATATCTCAGGTGATAAATAGAAACTCAGTTTCTGGGATGAGTTTCAGTATCTCTGGCTATTATTACCATAAAAAGAGAGGCTAACATGGATAGATGATTGTACAATGATAAAAGAGGGAATGTTTTTGAATTTGTTGAAATCATATGTCTTTTGTAGCCCAACACATGTATTTATGTCCCAGCTCTCAGGAGGAAGGCATTAGTAAGACATCATTAAATTCTTTCAGGTTCAACAATCTAGAGTCCCATAAATCTAAAAAGGGTCAATAATTGAACATAGAATGCACTTCTATGTGTTTAAACCTGAATTGACTTCATCTCATTGCATATCTACAAGCTTCTATCACTAAATAACTTGGTAACAAATCTTACTTCTCTGTCCTATCTAGACCTTTGAGTTACAACAACTTATTTTGTTTTTGAAACAATGATAATGTGGTATACCTCATTGAGGTATTTTAAAGATTTTGAGTGTCCACATATATTAACATAATTCAGTGATATAGCAAGTCCTCAATTATCACCTCTAGATTTAGGTGTGCTTTTCACATGGAGTGTTATCTCTGCACATCTTTACTTCTTATATTGAATCCATTCCATACCAATTTATATCATTTACACTTATATATTTTTAAGTCTATAAGTTGAATTAAGGCTTTTACTCTATATTTTATGTTTATCTTTATTTTTATAATTTATCATATACCTTTACACCAAACTCATTTTTTAAAATTTATACCAATTTTGTAAATCATCTTAATGATATCACATATGCTTAGATTTATCTAGCCATGTATACTTCTATTTCAATTACTATTTCCCCATCTAAGTAGCCTCTGTCTTTGCTTTCTTCTTCTATCCAGACATTATCTATCTATCTCCATCTATCTATCTATCTATCTATCTATCTATCTATCTATCTATCTATCTATCTATTTATCTCTCTCATCTTCTATCTCTTTGCTCCTATTGTAGCTCTTTATTAAATTTTATTTATTTAGTACAAGGGCCTCACTACACAGCTCAGACTCACTGTGATCTTCTTGTCTCAGCCTACCCAGCTCTAGAATTACAGGTGTGTGCCTTCATGCCCAATTTGGGTGGTGGCACAGCATGCCTGGGGTGCCAGGGCCTGCATGGCATGTGGTGCCAAGGATCAAACCCAAGTCCTTGTGGTTGTAGGTAGGCACTTAGACTACCAAGCTATATCCCTAGCCCTATTGTATAAAGTGAAACAATCTATAATCTTCAATGTAATGTGTAGTTATACAGATGTACATGTCTTTGCATGTCTGTACATACAATTGTATATGTGAGAATGAAATGGCCTAATCAAAAAGGAGAAATGAGACCTATGAACTGGCATGGTGTCTAGATATAAAATTTTATAAAACACAGCTTGTTCTCTTTAATGAAACTCACTGTCAGAGTGGAAGATAGGAATGTAAACAGTCAGAGCACATTATAACCTTAATGGGGGTGGGGCTGATGTGCTGTCAGAGCAGAGTGAATCATGGCTTTAGTAGTCAGGGAACACTACTGAGAATGTGATGTTGGGATTGTCTCAAACAATGAGCAACAGGTCGCATGTGGAGAGGAAAGAACATTCTAGCAGGAGGTGACAGCATCTGCCATCATGAAATACCAAGCTCTAAGTAGAGGATGGAAACCACTCTGTACAGCTTCATCTGATGCTGTATGTGGGGGTGGGTGAGTGAGGATTTGGGGGCAGAACCAGGATAAGAGGGGCATAAGCCAGAAAGGACAGGATGGAGCCTGCTTATGAAGGGACTTGTATACCTAGCTAAGAAGTTTGAATGTTTTCCAGTACAAAATGCAAAGTGAAAGAATAGTATGATTAGCTTTATTTTATTTTATTTGATGATGTAGATTGATCTTGTGGTTACTTGGAAGTTAGATAGAAGAAATAATGGGGAAAAAAACATTGAGGAGACAATTGTAGCATGTAGAAGGCCTGAGAGACACCTGTGACAGTGCGATGGACCCTAGAGGAATATTTGAGAGAAATCATGGATGAGAATGAAGAGTGTGGGGGGGTGCCATGTGTTGGGTTCAGCAGGAGGAAGACTCAAGACTGCTTCCTACTGTGTAACTGTGTGACTTTGAGGAGCTTTCCTGGCGGGAGAGAATGACTTACTTTTGCCCACATTCAGTTAGCTGAGCTAAAAGGAAAAAAATCGAACGTCATACAGAGGCTCACAGAAATCAGAAGCCCACATTGGAGCTATCAAAGGCAACCAGTTAGTTCAAAAACACTGGCAAATAAAAAATGTTGGATTTCATTCTCACCCTTCCCCTCATCTCTCAATCATCCATCAACAGACTCATACTGTCTCAGCATAGAGAGATGCAAAGAATAAGATTGGTATTTCCTTTTCCCAAAGTACATGGTCTATCCAAAATTGAACAGAAGAAACACATCCACTAGGATTCAGTATTCCCATGCTGATGGCGTCAGTTGGTGTACTTGGCTCACTGCTTTTCTCACCCCACTAGTATATACCAGAGCCTTGGTGGCGTCAGTTGGTCTATATTCTTGGTGTCCTTGGCTCACTGCTTTTCAGAAAACCTTCTTGGAGAACACCAAGCCTAAGCTGTCCATCTTTGGAGCATTTTGGCCAATGTGTTTGATCAGAGACAGCTTGACTAGTGTTTGTGATCCAAGAAAAGACCTGTAATAGAGAGAGTTGACCTAGGAGTAGGGCAATCTTGCATTTAGTCCCTCCAAGGCATCCATTATTAGTTTTAGGTTCCTAGAAAAGTTCACCTGTCTGGGATGTAGCATGCTTGTCTACAGAATGATCAGGTAGTGCCAGGAAATTTCTGGGGGTTCTTGCTGTGACACTCTGAAAGTCTAAGACCCTATTGAGGCCTGGAATGGTATTCAAAGATCCGTTTTGAATGGGTGGTGGGAAATCAAGTGAAGATTGTGGTGTCAAGTTGGACTGGGCAAGCTGCCCAGGGGAGAGACTTGGTAGATACGATGGGTGTGTGCTCTGTACATCACACACATTTTCATACTCATCACTAGATTTTATTGTTATGCTAACATGCAATATCATTACTTCCATCTTTAGGGAGGACACTGAAGCCCAGAGAGATAAATGGTTAAGTGCTAAGTGTTTATAGAAGTTTTATTATTTAATTCACACAAAACTTCTATTAACTTTCTAATCCTATCCTTCTCTCATCTTTACCGCCATTGCCCCTCCTGCCCCTTCTTTCCACTTTATAAATAATGAATCAGAGGCACAAACTGATTTCACCCCACTAGTAAGTACTAGAACCCAAAATTTATCTAAATCTTACATTTGCTCAAAAGCTTGGTTAGAATCTAAATGCCTATAATGGCCACAGGGTGAGAAGTGAAATGATCCAACCGCATTATTAAAAACTATAATTATTCACTGATCCTTTAAATGGATTTAAGTTGTGTCATATACATACCAGTGAGCACGAGAAATATAATCATTATGTGTTGCTACTACAAAAAGAAGAGAAGAAAATAGGGTTGGAAAGTAGTAGGGTAGAAGAGAAAGGAAATAAAAAGAATTAAAATGTTAAATACAAGTACCTGCTCCCTAAGATAAATATAGATATCATGCATTGCAAATAGCTACTAAGAAACTATAATTCTTATTTCAAACTTATCAATAAAACCTTTATTTTCAACTTCATTGAAGCAAAGTAAGAGTGCAAGTGAAATACTGCAATGCAGCTTGCATTTTGAATCTCATAGAATGGAACAGTGTGTGCATCTCTCACCCACGGAATGCAGTGAAATGCAAGGTAAAGTGGCCTATCTCTCCAGGGATGGACGCCCCCAGCTGGATCGGTCAAAGGCTAGTTCACCTATGCAAGCACTTTGGATTTTAGAAGAAAAGCTAGATGTCTGGAATCGAAAGTAAAATCTCTCTGTTTCTAAACATTAACGATAATATAATATTATGCATTCAGAAGACATCCACGTCCTCTGTGCCTGGCTCACATGGTGTCAGTTTATTACAGCTGTTTTGCACTGTGCTATCTTCAGAGCCCTCTCTATAGAGTTAGCTGACCTGTGTGGCTTCTGAAACTGCTTTGTCCCCTTAGCGAATGCTTGATGTTGGTCAGCTTAGGCCTGGGAGGTCACAGAGGCCCACTGAGCCAGCTGTGTCTCTTGTTCGTGGTTAGCAGCTACTCCAAGTGGATGTTGTATATCATTCTTGGTTACGTGGTTCTGTATAGAATAATTGCCCTAATTTTTATAATAATCAGAAATTCAATTACATCTATTCCAAGAGAGTAAATATTTCTGAGATTGGTTATAAAGGGCGCACATCTGTGAGTAGCCAATCTGGGCCATCGAACAGCCTTGACTCCAGGCTCTCTTCATGCCATAAGCTGTCTCTATCCTTTAATTCCACTAAGTTAAAGAATACTTCCTCTTTTACCCCTTTCTGGTGAGATTCTAAGCAAAGATGGAAATAGGGGACAGAGTCATCTGTCAGGAAAGAGGATACTTTTGCCAATTCTTATCAGCCTCACCACAGATCAGGGAAAGAGAGGAGATTGAAGAGGTGAAGAAGGAGGGAAAAAAGGCATCTGGCCCTTCATAGTCTGCAAACTTTGGCTCTGAGGCAGATGCTCGCAGCTCTGTAGGTGACAGCAAGGACGGCAGGTACACAGGGAGGGAACCAGCTTTTGGAATGCCAGTGTGGGTGATGAGACAAGCAGATGCCAACCAGCTGTCTCATGGCTAGGCCAGACCCAGAATTCTTTATATAAAGGTAGCCTTCTGCCCAGGGCCTCAGCCTGAATGACTTTGTGCCTGCTGTGGAGGGTGAGTACAGGAGCCATGTCCCGGGACTGGGGTGGGGGTTATGGTTGGTGGATTCAGAGAAGTGAGGGGTAGTGGAGGAGGAAGCTGGATGCAGAGGAACTGTGCCTCAGCCTTTGAAGAACATCTGATGACTTTGGGGTATCTGGGAAGAAAATCTGTAGAGCTCTTAAGAAGATAGGACTGTGGAGTGAGTGTGTCTGTCTGTGAGAACGCTAGCTTCGTCATCACCAGGAGCCATTTACTCTTTGGAAAAGGCATCTATAGCTGCAAGCAGTGTTGTGAGGAAGGGCTGCCTTCTCAAGGGCACATGTATGTAGACAAATGGGAGTCATGTGGCTTTGTGTTTTGTTACAAGAATTCACTGTTTAGGGAGCTTAGCGAGAGACATTTTTGTTGGACGAGAACTGCCAGTGAGTTCCCTGCTGTGCCAGTCACCAGGCTGCTTGGACACCACCAGGTGGACTTGGGGAGGGCAGAGGAGTAGACACTGCCTGGTCTTCTGCCTGGCTGGTGCTGGCCCTGGAGGACATGTCTGCCTCAGGTCTTGCTTGTAATGCTCCTGCTAGGTAGAGCTGTAAGAGTGACTCACATCAGTCCTGCCAGTAAGAATCTTGTGCTCAAATTGGGTGTGTGGTAGTATATGCCTGTCATCCCAGCACTGGGCATTGTGAATTCGAGGCCAATCTGGGATACATAATTACATAGCAGGACTTGGTGGCAAAGGAAAGAAAGGAATAGAAAAGACAAAAGAACTTGCGCTTTCTGTACTTCTTGAGTTTTCTCTGTTTCAGGCAATTCTATCGCTGTCCTGCCTCTCAGAGGAGCTAGGGAGTAGGAAGCCACCTGATTGTCACGTTCCTGGTGATTAATAGTGCCAACTTGTGTGAGTAGGTGGCCCTGTGCGTGTGCCTTTGCATATATAAGGGCCTCTTTAAGTGGACTCGCACAGAAAAAGCTGGAGAAACCAATTTTTGATGCTGGATTTGAGTTGCCCAGCAGCTGACTGGACTCCTTCCTGTCCGCTGAAGTCTTTGGCATCACTTAAGCGTAGGCTGCTGAGCTCTTGTTCCCATGCATCCAGTTGTACATGTGTGCACATACATAGATGCTGCCAGTGTGCGAGTGCGAGGGAAGTCCTAGCTCCCGCGGGTGTCAAGTCCTCATTATGGCCTGAAGCACTGATACTCCCTGCAGGGGAGTCACTTTTTGGGACCGGACTCCCCGGAGGGAGGGAGTGTTGAATAGATTTGTCGCCAGCGCCCTCTAGTGCTTCTCACTGGTAACTACCCCCTCCGGGTGATAGTGTCAATCCATCTATCCCTGGGTGCGCACAACCACGCAGGTCTCGTGAACGGTAACGCCCAATCGATCCTTGATCCAGCTGTCAGTAAAGATTCATGGATGAAGAAGGAGGGGTAGAGAAAGAAAGTTCGGGGAAGACACAAGGCACCTTGTTCTAGTTGCTGGTTCTTTCTCCCCGGCACTCACCCTACCGACCCTGTCTCTTCACCCTCAGGTCCGACTCTGCAGCCTGCATCAGGACCATGTGTGATCAGCAGCGAATTCAGTATTGCCTGCCGCTCCCCCAGTGCTGTGTCAAGGGTTCCTCTTTCGGTCCTTCCCAGTTCCCCGATGCCAGCAGTCAAGTGGTAGTCCCAGCTCCTTGTGGGATGCAAATTCTGGAGTGCCCTGTACCATGCCAAGTTCAAGTTTCCCAGACTCCCTGCCAGGCCCAGACCACCCAGGTGGAGTGCCAGGCTCCCAGCAAGTCTAAGACCACTCTGTTAAAAGGTCAGGCTTCCAGCAAGACTAAAACCACCCAGGTGAAAGGCCAGGCT
Organism: Myocastor coypus; assembly: GCA_004027025.1. NCBI lineage: Eukaryota > Metazoa > Chordata > Mammalia > Rodentia > Myocastoridae > Myocastor > Myocastor coypus. The sequence goes on from PVJA010005564.1 coordinate 59,467, forward strand.
GCTGGCCAGTCCAACATCACTCAGGTAGAGTGCCAGGCTCCCTGCCAGAATCAAGTTTCCTGTGTCCAGTGCCAAGCTCCATGCCAGTCTGGGCTTTCCTATGTGCAGTATGAAGTCCCATATCCTGTTCAGACCACCTATGTGGAATGTGCTCCAGTTCATTATACAGAAACTTGTTATGTGAAATATCCTGTGCAGACCTACGTCCCAGTTCTAGCTCCTCAGCCCGTTCCTCAGCCTGTCAGTACTTACGTAGAATGTTCCCCAGTGTCCCAGACTCAGGGAAGCTTCTCGACCCAGTGCCAGTATCAAGGCTCCTACACCGGTTGTGCCCCCCAGCGCCAGTCGCAGGCTTCCTACAGCAGCTGTGCCCCCCAGTTCTACCCAGGGGCTTCCTACAGCGGCTGCACGGCCCAGCGCCAGACCCGGGCTTCCTACAGCAGCTGTGTCCCCCAGTTCTACTCAGGGGCTTCCTACAGCGGCTGCGCCCCCCAGCACCAGTCCCGGGCTTCCTTTGGCGCTTGTGCACCCCAGTGCCAGGCCCAGGGCTCCTATGGGAGCTTCAGGGGGCAGCGTCAGTCTCGGAGCACCAGCAGGTGTCTCCCGTCTCGTCGGCTGGAGCCTCCTTATCGCAGTTGTTCCCCACCACGCCGCCGATATGAGCCCTGCTACAGCAGCTGCCAGCCATCAAGGTGTTCCGGCTCCTACAGTTACTGCACCCCGCCCCGCCGCTCGGAGCCCATCTACCACAGCCACAGTTCTCCGCGCCCCAGTGCAGGCTGCTCCCAGAGATGTGGACCCAAGTACCGGATAGAGATTTCCTCCCCGTGCTGTCCCCGGCAGGTTCCACCACAGAGATGCCCTGTCCAGATTCCCTCCATCAGAGGACGCTCCCGAAGCTGCGCCCCACGACCGTCCTGGAGTACCTGCTACCCAGAACCCAGGCCCTGTGTAGAGCCACGCCCCCTCCCACGGTCCTGTTCGCCACCGCGCAGAGGCCGTAGTCCAGAGCGATCCCTGCCTCGATGCTCTCTTCCTCCTCCGCGTCTGTGTCCACTCCCTGAACCATGCAGAAGCCCGGAGCCCCGCCCATGTCCTCCTCGACGCCAATTTTCAGAACCTTGTTTGTATCCAGAACCATGTCCAGTACCATGTCCAGCTCCACGTGCAGTTCCGTGTCCAGCTCCAAGACCTCGCCGACAGCAGTGTCAGAGCCCACATCCGTGCCCGCAGCCCAGGGAGTGTTTAGAGCCAATTCCCCTGCCAGCTCCATGCTCCAGCCCAGAACCGTGTGGGGAGCCTATGCGCTGTCCTAGCCCCTGCCTAAACCCAAACCCAGCTCCATTCCCACCGGATGTGGGCTGTCGTGAGTCCAGTCCTTGCTGCCTCGACACAGAGGGTTCCAGCTGTGGCCCATGCAATTACAACCAGGGCCGAGAGAATGATGCTGGCTGCGGGTGTGGTGATGCGTTTCCAGAGCCGCAAGGTCCAGGTGACTGTGGAGACCAGGGAAACATGGGTGCTGGAGCAAAAGGCGGGGCTTATGTTGGAACAAAGAGCGCCTATTTTTAAAAGAAAAATGGCTGGAATGTCCCTGCCTGGGGCTCTGAAAATATTATGCTTTCTGTATTTTTCCAATAGCCACAATTTCCAGTGTATGCTTGTTTGCTTCTCTCCAAAGCAGTTTAGAGACTGTCTTTCCTCCAGTCTCCCTGTCATTTCAGGTTTCACACCTGGGTCTCAGACACCTCTCCAGCCTCACAGCTGAGGCTTTTTCTTTTACATCTTTGATTCTAATCAGACCAGCCTGACCACCAGGTACATCTTGGGGATTTCTGGGAGTCATTGTCTCCAAGCCCGTGCCCAGTCTCTCTTTGCTGGGATCATTTTTCTCCTGTCGCCCTGGATCCGAAGTCCAATTCCTTTTCTGGTCCTCCTCCTTGAAGGCTTCTCTGCCCGCTCCCACTCATCCCATGTGCTAACTGCCTAACATTCGCAGCTTTGGTCATCCCATCCAGGAGGCCACTATGTTGGCATATCTCTTAAATTGCTATCTCACTTTCAGGTGTGTCTGTCTTATTTGCCAAGCAGATTGTAAACTCCTAAGTGGAGTCAGAATGTCACTGAACTTTCACGCCTGTCTGGAGCAGGCAACCTTACCAAGACTTGAGCTTTGGCATCTTGAGCCACCTTTTATCTTGACGGGCGACTGTAGCAACTGAGACAAGAGGAGGCCAGATAAAAATAAAGATCACCACGCATTCACAGCCCAGATTCTGAGTTGCTTTTTACTTCTTCTTGACTAATGATGAAGTTTATTTTAAATTGGAATACAAATACATGTAACATGAAGTTTATCAATTTAGCCTTTTTTTTTTTTTTTTTTCTAGTATCAGGATCAAATTCAGGACCTTATGTTTGCCAGGCAGGCTCTCATACCACTGAACTATATGCCTGGCTCCATATAGCCAGCCATTTAAAAAAACATTCTTAAAATCTTTTATTCATTTATGTATTTGATACAGAGTCTCACTACATAGCTCAGTCTTGCAGTGATCCTCCTGTCCTCAGCCTCCCCAATACTGGGATTATAGGCACGAGCCACCACCTAGGGTTTCAGTGGCTGGCACAGTGAGCCCAGGGTTCTGGGGCTGGCACAGAGTGTGGTCCCGGGATAGATCCCAGATCCTTGCGCTTGCCAGACAGGTGCTTAGACTTCTGAGCGATCTTCCCAGTGCGGTGTAGCCATTTTTAAGTATATTGCTCAGAAGGATTAAGTTCTTTTCAGATACAGTTAATATACTGCAATACACAGCATTTCATAAATGCTCTTTTTGATGTATTTGGTACAAGATCTCACTACACAGCTCAGACTCATAGTGATTCTCCTGTTTTCAGCCTCCTCAGCAGTGGAATTACAGGCCTGAGCCACCACGCCCAGTCTCAATCGCCGGTCTCAGGGCACCTGGTGATGGGGTTGGCCCAACATGTGGTTGGGGGATCAAGCCCCAGTCCCCGTGCTTGCCTAAGCAAGTGCTTATCCCCTGAGCTATCTCACTGGCCCCTCATAAATACTCCTTGAGGCATTATTTCATTTCTTTCATAATATAAAGTTTAGTTTTAAAACACTTAAAACACTTTCTGACTTTCTTCATTTAGTTCTAGTAAGAAATATGCTGGTTCCTGATTTGGATTAGAGCTAAGATTAATTTTTAACTTAGGACAATTGTTACTTATAGCAACCTTTTATTTTTCTTTCAAAGGAACAAATAGAGCTACAATCACTAGCAAATAATTATTTTTGAAGTTTTTTGAAGTTTAGAATCAGATCTTCCCCAGATCTATGATGGTCCCTTCTAGTAAACTTACTGTTTTTGTTTAATGTTCATTTTCATCCAGAAGTACTAGCTTCTGAAAAATCAGATGAATGTATTGAATTATTTTATAATAATTGAGAAAGTGAATGTAGAAAATATGGAGTGTCATTTGTGCACCATGAAATGATGAACAATGCGAAATAATTCAACAACAAAACAAAATAAATATCAGATAATTATTTCACACACACACACACATACACACACACACACACACACACACACACAGAAGCAATGGTCAGCTTTGTTTTATGTATTTGGTTGTTATGGGGTCTCAGTATGAGGCTCGAACTCACAGTCTTCTGTTTTCAACTTTCCCAGAGCTGGGATTACAGGCATGTGCCATGACGCCAGTCTCAGTGGCCAGCTCAGCGTGCCCAGGGGCCAGAGCAGTCTATGGTTCGGGGTGTCAAGCCCTGGTCCCTGTACCTGCCTAAGCAGGTGCTTACTGCGCTGAGCTGTCTCACCAACCCAAATCAGTTTGTTTTAAATAGTCACGAATAGGGGCCAGGGAGATAGCTCAGGGGCACAAGTGCCTGCCTGGCAAGTGCGAGGTCCTGAGTTCGATCCCTGATTCCACAAAAACAAAACAAACAAACAAATGAAGCATACAAACAAACACATGCACACAAAAAACAAAATAAATAGGAATAATTTCAAATATTTACTGAAACATCAACTCAATAGAAAGTTTAGAATTGTTCAAAGTTCCCAATTCATTTTTGTTACCCTATATATAATGTCTTCTTTCCCTCTAAGAGAAAGATAAGACCCAATAAAACATTTTAAAAGTATTTAGTAATGTATTTCCTTTCTCTCATCCAGGATTTTATAGATATCTTTTACATGACACTGTGTTGGGGTAGGCCAAGAGCACTTTTTAAAAAAACTCTTTCTTTCTTTCTTTCTTTCTTTCTTTCTTTCTTTCTTTCTTTCTTTCTTTCTTTCTTTCTTTCTTTCTTTCTCTCTCTCTCTTTCTTTCTTTGGTACAGGGTCTCTCTATGCAGCTTAGACTCACCATGATCCTCCTGTCTCAGCCTCCCTAGTGCTGGGGTCATCTGGGGTCACAGACATGCACCACCACACTCGGGTTCAGTAGCTGACATGATGCAAAGCAGGCATGGCATGCAGTAGCAGGGATAGAAGTCTGGTCCTTCCCCTTGCCAGGCAGGTAATTAGACCGCTGAGCTATCTCCTTGGCTAGAAAAAAAGAGAACATCATATATATATATATATATATATATATATATAACTTTCTGCAAGTAGAATTTACTATGTAAGGCATCATTTGCTTTATTTATTATTCATTTATCTTTTGTGACATTGTACTGCATGACTCAGGTTGGTCTCAAATTCTAAGGCCAAAGTGTCCCTCAGTCTCAGCGGGGCATATGGGTCCTGTTAGCTAGGGCCTTATGCTTTCACAGTCTATGCCTTTCCCAAATGCACCCCTTCTCTTTAGTTTTTCAGGCAAGACTTGTCAATAGACGCATTTGGGCACACACCCAGCTCTAGTCACTGTGCTGCACGTGTATATACGCATATCCTATATTTATTCCAGGGGTTTTTCCAGTTATATGGGTCACAAATTCTGCTAAGTAAAGTCATTTATAATTAGCTACCTTCAAGGAAATTTCAACTCCCAAGATTTCTTAAATTCTGTTAAACTTTAGAACCATACACTTTTATTTGGATGTAACTATGTTTTCCTTTTAGAATTAAACATTTAAGTTACTTAAATAAATACCCATAAAAATTCTCATGTATACCAAGAAGCTGATTTATGTCTTTTTTTAAGAGGAGGAAGCAATAATTTCCTTTAAAGATTCATAGGAAAATAATTGTTTGAAGACATCTAAGAAAACTTTGACTTTTTGAATTTTACTTGTTTCTCTTGAAATTCTCTACTAAACCAAGACCAAGATTCTGTAACAGAAAAATTTAAAACATGGTTAGTAAAACTAAATCCTTTCCCTCATGAAAGTAATTTTCCTTATTTCTCTTTCCCACTCTTCTAAGAAAATTTAGCCAATTAAAATTTGAATCACAAGGTTACACCAAGGTGACTTTTAGTCCTCTTGAGAGAAGCACAACTCTACCAGACCTGTGTCTCCTAGTAGAAATATTATCACCAGGTTACTGCATGTCCCTTTTCTAGTGCATGGCTTAAAATATGGAGTTTAATCATTAAGCATGAATAATATCTCGGTAAAATTTTGCATTAACAATCAATAATCTCATTACAATTAATTTATCTGAGAAGACTGAATAATAAAAATACCTGGTGAATTTCAGAAGAACTACATGTTTAATAACATAAGTACTCTATCAGAATGAGCCACTGAGATTTGGGAGAATTTAGAAACTCCTGAGTTAATTATAACACTATGGTGATAGATTTTTCAAGGTACTTTCTAAACTCAGCAAGCCACCAGGCTCCAACTGTTCCATCTGTAATTTGATGATCAAAACTGAGGGCCAGAGACATTGCATTAGCTACATGAAATCCTTTTTCATTATATGCTAAAACCAGCTTCTGTTCTGAAGCACTAATTTATAAGATATATGCTTGATATGGGTTAATAACAGCAGAGCAAGTCGTAAATTCCAACATTCTGAAATTGGACATCATGAAAGTGCCACCCTGGAGCTCAGGCGATTGTAGTTTAGCTTCTCTTGTTGTGGTTGCTAAAGCAACAACATCTTAGCAATGCTTTCCACTTTTTTTAAATATGTGCACTAAACACAGTAGATGTGATGAGTTCTACAGAAGCATTGGCAGCAATACTGACATCAGCAACATGACTTGTCTTATAACTGTGTCCATCTGAGAAGAATTTGTGTCAGGAACTTTCAGATATTCCAAAGCTGAAGGTTTAATGATGAAGCTATTGCCAGACATTTTTCTTTTTCTCGTCTAACATTTTATTAAGTTCTTTCCATACCGGCAAAACTTTTGCCATATTTATATCAGTAGCAGGGCAATAATGAGATATAGTCTGCTTTGATTGATTGAAGCACTGTACGGTAACTGGGTTAAGTGTTGCTGATGATGGCCTGTGAAGACACCCGTAGGTACTGGGGCCACTCCTCTGCTTGGGAGAGGCGCAGCAGCTACTGGGGCAGGAGCAGCTGTAGAGGCCACAAAGGAGTTAATGTCCTGTATGGCGATGCTGTCCTTTCTCACCTCCCTTCTACTCCTGTAAGGTTGAACCCTTTCTCTGCAGCCAATTTCTTTGCAAGAGGGCTAACAAGCCGGCTTCCTTGAGGTCCAGCAAAAGTAGCTGCTGCAGCTAGTGGCTGAGGACGTAGGGGTGGTAGGTTGGAGAATGTGAGGGACAATTAGGGTGGGGTAGTGGAGATGCTTATGATTTTAAATCAGTGACTGTACTTCAGCTAGCTTATAGTCAGCAAATGATGCTACATCTGCCTCTTTTTCTATGATACAAAGTGAGGTGCTTAGAGGGTCATCCCTGGTGCCTTCAGGGACCAAGATTTTTGCCAGATAATCTTCTTTCTCTAGTTCAACTCTAGTAGCGAGCTAGTTGGGAACTGGTTGCCAATAAGTCCTCGTTCCTTAGCTTCTCACCCACTTTTTTCCCCCCATTTCTGGACTGTGTCCATGGTTATGGTAGGAGAAAGGGCAGGAAGAAGCGCCAGCAGGAGGGTGGGCTCTGAGCTCCCGGGAGCCTGAGCAGAGCGAGGCCCAGTGGGTAAAGCAGCAGTAGTGGAAGCTGGCACTGGGGCTGCTTGTGGGGTGGCTGCAGAAGGAACTCAACTGCAAATTTTAAAGTCCTCAGTATTCTCAAGCTTTCTAACTGTGATACAAATGGTGGCTCCAACTGGGATATCTTGTACCTTCAACAGCAAATGTCTTTGCCCTGTAACTCTCCTTCAGATTCAACAGTAGCTTTATCAGTTTCAACCTCTTCATTAGATCACCTCCTATTCATGTTTGTCCCCTTCTTTCTTTGCTCAGTGGACTCTGGGGCCTTCCTGCATTGTGGGAGGAAGAGAAGGTAGCAGAATATTCCAAAAAGAGGCCTGGCATTCCCACAACTCCAGTAGTAAGCGCTTCCTAGCAGTGGCAGCAGAGCTGAGCTCCAGATGCACAGTGCCTGGACCCAGGGCCTGGAGTCCTGCCGTTAGGAGGGGGCAGTGCAGGATCAGTCCTGAGGTTCCCACAGATAGCTTTGGGTTTGTCCTGCAAGGCTGTCAACCAAGCTCTGAAGCTGTCTCTAGGGCTGTACCCTCAGCCCACTGCATGCAGATGTGCTACATAGTGTCACTGACTCCCACTTCCTAAACCTCCATGGTCTCCCAAGTGACTTCTCCAAGGGCAGCCCATGATTTCATTTTCTGGATAGATATATAGAAATGGAAATGCTGGGTCATGTGTCAATTCTAGTTTTAATTTTTTTGAGGGAGTACTATCTAGTTTTCCATAATGATTACTTCATTTTACTACAGATTTCATCAATACCACCCAAGTCATATGTACTTGCTAACTTATTTTCTGATTTTTAAAAAAATTTTATTTATTTATTTATTTATTTACTTAATTTTCTTGTTTCCGAACTTTTGTTTATTAATTTATTTTTATGGCCGGCTCAGCCTGCCCTGAGGGCAGGGCTGGAGCAGCATGTGGTGCCGGGGATCGAACCGAGGTCCCTGAAGCTGCCCAAGCTTTCCCAAGCAGGGGCTTTAGACCACTGAGCCGTCCAGCTGGGCCCTATTTTCTGATTTTTAAAATAAAAGCTATCCTAATAAATATAAGATGGTATGATTTTTTTTAAATTTACTACTCTTCTTGCTCTATCATACCTAATAGTTTGAGCTTTCCTTAGCCCGGACCACGTGTGTCACCTACTATGCTGTTCCTCAGTTCTTGGTGTCCCTGTCCTCTGATAGAAGCAGGAAAATGGGATTGTAACTCTTGCTTCCTCAGCTAGTAGTATAGGTCTTCAGGCATGAGTTTGGGGTGACAGTCACAGCCTTGTTCATTATCTCTGAAACCAAATAAGGGAACAAGGGTGCACCTTAATGGTCTTTAAGGAAACACTTTTATTCTTTTAGAACTGAATTATTTTCCATTCTTTGGAGGTATAGTGAAGGAAGCTTCTGAGCCTGGCTGCATTCCTCAGCTCTGTCAGGTGCCATCAGGCATGGTAGGCTCAGCAGGATGAGGGCGGGAAGGATAGATGCGCCTTTCACCCACTCCTTGTAGGTGAGTGAGGGCTGCACATGCGTGTCCTTGGAGGATGACACAGCAGCAGGAGTGGCTGCATTCTACAGGACGGGCTCCTCCTCAGAGGTCGTTGGTGTCCTGAAGCCACAGCACTCTGGAAAGGATGAAAGAGCTCCATTAAGGACGAGGAGGGAATGGGAGGGCTCTGGTCTGGTCCCTGGAAGGTATGACTAAGTGTCCCCTCCTCGTAGAATGCGTTCTCACCATCCTCACAGTTGCAGAGACAGTTGGGAACCATGGATCCAGGGTCTGGGTCTGAGTATATTTTCCTCAAGCTTGAGGGATCTGGTTCTGCAGTGCAGTGGCAGAGACTTGAGAGATTAACTAGCCAATTCCTATATGGCAGAAGGAAAACTGGGGCCACTGTATGACATCCATTTGTCCATAAATTTATGGAATCACCTGCCTGTTAGGAAGGCACAAGTGGAGACAGGCAGAACCCTTATTGATCTTCAGTATACAACCTCATGTATGGGTTACAGTCTAATGCACCGGTTATGGAAGAGCAGTACCTGAGCCAGCAGCATCAGCTTCATTACAACCCTACTAGAAAGGCGAAAGCACGCTGCCACCTGCTGAAGCAGAAGCAGCTTTGGCCAAGCTGTGTCCCCACAGTTCTCCTAGTGCTTCTGATGCCCAGAAGCATTGTTCCATTGCTGGTTTAATAAAATGGTTAATGAAGGTGGAGTATGAATATGATCTCAGTGCTTGTGTTCTACACACCTACATGCATATCCATGGATCGATCTATCCTTTCATTCCTACAGCAGCCCACTAGGCTGGCATTATTATCTTGACTTTTTTTATAAGAGGAAATCAAACACATAGGATCAAAATGGCTTGCCTGAGTAAATGCTAGGCGTTGTCAGTCCCAAAGAACTCCCGAGGTCAGCAGTCACGAAGAAGACCAGTAATAGAGAGCAGCAGGCAGTGGAGTCGAGCCGCAGCATCTGACACAAACTGACACTGGGCAGCAACAGCCAGCAGTCACAGAGCCCAGAACTGCTGGACAGCATTGGCCTCAGCAGGTGTCCACTGGTGGCATCGGGGTTGCTATCAGAGCTGTACATCGCCAATTCATGATTTCAGTCTCAGTTGACATAAAGAACTCTCGGTTGCTAGGCAACATGAGAATCTGGCAGGGCCTTTTTTGTCCTCATGCACCATCCATAGGTTTCTATCATTCAGGCCCTTGGGTGGAGGTAAGGAGTGTTGGGTGGGGAAAGGCTCAAGCACCCAACTGGGGAGGTCTCACTAGATCTCGCAGCCCTTCTTTCTAATATATTAGTAGAAAAAGTAGGGATAGAGCGAGAATATTATTCCGTTAAGATAAGATATGAAACACAGAACTTGCTGTGAGAAAGGAGGATTCATCCTCGAGAAACCCCACCATCCAGCAGGGACAAGAGACCGGTAGCCACACAGACATGTTATTGGGATGAGCAATGTTCTGTAACCTGAAGTACTCAGGAGATAGACTTCGGTTATCAGAATAACCAGGCCTGGATTGAGAAAGTGATTGGATGATGGTAGAATTTAGGAGTGTCTAAGTGAGCCAGAAATTCCTCAGTGGCCTAGTGCTGTCTAGGAGAAGCTGGTCTGGTCTTTTTTTTTTTTTTTTGCCTTTTTGAGACAGGGTCTCACTATGCAGTTCAGGCTGACCTTGAGCTCATTTTTGTAGCCCAGGCTGGTCTCGAACTCTCACTGATCCTCCTGCCTCAGCCTCCCAAGTGCTGGGATAACAGGTGTGAGCCGCCACACCCTGCAAGAAGCTGGTCTTTTGGCACCTTTGTAGCTAGACACAAGCATCTTACTTGTAAGGCATCTAATAGGTTATTGTTTCTACTGTGGAATTTGATAGAATATTGCCCAGAAAGGCACTGGCCAAATTCCAAGCACAAGCAGTGTGAGGCAGAAATCAGGTCATACTTTCATGCCTGGCATAAAATCAGGCTAGACTTTCATGTCTCAGAACCAGAGTTTGGCTTCCAGAGATCAGGCTAACATATCTAAAGTACAAGAGAGATTGGGTCTAAAGACCACGCATGGGAGGCATGGCCTCCCCTCCTGGGATCCTGCTTAGGTCTTTCTGCAGCTGTCTATCCTTTTCCTCTCTTTCTTAACCTTCTGTTCTGGGATATTTACTATAGAATGAATTAAGTACAACTGGTGTTCCCAGAAATTCCTTCCAGACCAGGTGGGTATCTAAAATCTTTGTTTGTGGAATGTACTTTGCTAGAGTTAAATTAGCCTGGATTTCTCACTCCAAAACACAGAACTCCAGAATTCATCCCAGATCTACTTAATTTATTTTTTTTTTCAGTTTTCCATTATCAAATTTTATATTTTTTAGCTCAAAAATTAGCTTTTATTAAAATTTCTTTGTTTGGTGTTACAGACTACAAGCAGTACTGTCATCCAAGAACAATTGCAATGCAATCTTATCTTCAGTCTACTTAATTTAGATTAGCAGAATGACAATAGATTAGCAGAATGACAATATAGCTCTGCTGTTTGAGCATTACTCTGATCCTCTGGAAAAGGAAAGTATGGTGACAATGAATACTGAAGTGTATGAGCTCAGTACCCAGAAGGAGGTGAAACTCGAGCAAATCTAGTTTCAGAATGGGTGGAATGTGGACATGATGGCCAAAAAACAGAGCTGGTACCTATAATCTCTGAGGACCTTTATGCAACTGTCTTGATGGAGTCCGATTTTCCACTTTTCAGTCTGGAACTACCTTAACACCAAGAAGTTTCTTCCTTTCTCTCTCTTAAGTCTTCAACTTCACTGCCACACAGAACATCCAGAAAGGAGTGCTGTCCACGCTTGAAGGAGGTGGGATCTGGCCTATGTCAGAGATGGCTCATGGGAGACCTGAGCCTGTCAGTAGCATATTGTCCTTTCCTTGGTATTCCCCAAACTTTAAGAGCAGCGAAATTCCACACCTCATGGTTTAGTTTTTTTCTACATAGCAAAATAGCCTTGGCTGAGAAAGAAGGACCATGGCACACTATAGAATAGCTTAGCTGCCTCTACTAAGACACATGGTTAGATAGTGCTAGTAATTAGAATACAGGCCAGGTACACTTAATACTCTGTCAGTGTGTAGGAAAAGAGCTGGGTAGTGACCTGTACTTGGCCTCTGGCCACAGTGTACTCAGGGATTCTGACATACCTGGATGCCTCAAAGAATCTGCATGGTTATGCCTGATACTTATCAGGAAGCTAGGCTACTGCTTGATCATGCTCCATGCTAGGAAATATCCAGCTGATTGTACCCAAAATGTGGCTTCCTGATCTGGAAGGGAAGAAACTTGAGGACTAGAAATAAACCAATCTACACCAAATTCACTCATCATGCTCATTACTACATCTAGTCATAAGAACCCTGAGCTGAGCCAGCATCTTTTTTCTCTTCTCTAGTTTCACACATCTATTAGGGAGAAATGCATTTACTACTATGCATCAACTTATTCATCCAACTGACAAATACTTTTGGGGTCTCTGCTGTTTTCTAGGACCTGTGATTGCTCCTGGAGATTTTACCACAAGCAAAGCAGACATCACCGCGATGAGAGCGCTAACACAGGAGTTACATGGTACATAGAAGCCCATAGGATGGGCCGCATAGTGCACCAGGTGTTAGAGAATGCAGCTCTAAGTTAGCAATACAAACCATGAGTGGAAGTAAGTTAACAAATGGAGGAAAGAAGAGATGGCCACACACATGTTGTTATCATGACTCCGCTAGCAACACATGCCTAAGAGAGGCAGGAACGGGTCCTTACGGCTGAACATCCTTCCTGGTGTGTAACCGTGTAAGGAGGCTTTCTGCTGGTCCCAGAACTCCATTTTGGACACCAACCTAATGAACATTTTATCAACACCTTGGAGAAAAACTTGAAAAGAAGCTGACCTATATCTTAGGTGACTTGAAGTCGTGAGAAAAATGAAGTATAAATCACTGTTTCAATAAGAGCCAAAATCATGAAATTGATACGACACAATAAAATGTAATTAAATTCATGATGGAGCTCAGAATTTAAGGCACATATCAGTTGTGCTTGCAGTGATGCATGGATGTATGGCTCACTGCATGCATGGAGAAGGCTCAATTGATTAAAATTTTAGTACGGGATAGGAGGAAATCCTCTGTTGCAAATGGTAGTAGACTCTTGTTACTAGTGGCTATGTCTGAGTTGTTATGTCTGAGTAAATAAAATTTTATGTTCTAAATGTCTCTTATTCTTCTTGGCTCAGACAGTGTAACTGGCACCAAGTTCAGGGTGAAATGAGCAAGGCTGGGGCGGAAAACCTTCCCTGTGCCAGCCACCACTTGAGGCAGGAAATCTTTATTCATTCTTCCAACAATTAAAAAATTGTTCATCCAAATTTAGATGAAAATAAAATCTAAAGAGGTTGAATAGTTTCTGTGGGCATACATCTAAGACCAGATTGTGCTAGAAGATATAGCCTTATTTTATTTCAAACTTGGTCTACTTCACTGTGGATGGAAGAGTACCGCTATCTTTGGAAAGGTGCCATTTCCCATCTCTCATACTTGAAGTGCTTTCATTCAGAAAAAGAGTAAGTCTCTCAGTAAAACTGAGAAGCTTAAATTGCATAAGGAAAAATCAGTAAAGGATTCTCTTGCAAGAAATAAGAAAAAACTTAGAAGTCTTTGGAAATGGAATGCATATATTCCACAAGGACATTTTTTTTATTTTTTAAAAATTTAATTAATTAATATTATTTATTAAATTTAACAATGGTTATATTACATATTTTCATCACCAGATCAGTTTAGATTGATAGATATAGGTATATCAACAAAGACATTTATTAATATTGTTTGATATTTTATTGTGTTACTAACTATTCTGAATGTTTGAGATGCATTCATACACAAAACCAAGATAAATTACTTAAAAATATTTGTGATCAATTTGTCAGTGAAATATTCACTCCTAAAGGGAGTGGAGGTAAAAGGAAATGATTGGCTTAAGGAACTGCCCTTCAGTGAGAGTATCAGCCCCCACAGTAAGTCAAGTCTCAGATCCAGCAGAAAGCAGGTGAGCTGAAGGGATGTAAATACAGGAACGCATAGGACTAGTGCTGGGCTGCTGCAGGGGGAGGAACTAAAGGAAGGAAGGGTCTCATAATAGCAAAAAGCAGAGGGAGGATATGAGTTGGTGGTGGGAAATGACTTAGGCAAATGTTGAATCCAGAGAGAATAAAAGGTCTGTGAGACAGGGAAGCTCCAACGCCATGGTGAATTCTGGCTTAAAGGCCAGTGAGGTAGGCAGCTGCCACAGTGGTCACTAGTACATTGTGTCACCAGTCAGTTTGCCTTTGGAACTGTTCCTTGGGTGAGCCAGAGAGAGAGGAAATGCCAAAGAGGGGAAGCTTTGGAAGCACTTGGAAATACTATACAGGCTAAATAAGGATTGGGCCCTTGGGTCCTTAGTCACTGGGAGATGTCACGGCTTGACACAGCCTGAATTGAAAGACTGAGTTGTACAATCAGTTAATTAATGAGTCATCTCCACAGTATCTCATTAGCATTCTTCAGATGTCTGTTCTGTTCAATCAGAAATTCATCATGTCGAGGGAAATAAATCAGAAGGACAAGATAAATATCGCATGGTTTCTCCTATATGAAAATCTTGATATGAATAAACTAAAAAGCAAAATAAAGACAGAAAATAGGAAAGAGAGAGAAAGGTCTTTTGCAAAAGTGAAGGAGGTCAAGCAATGGGGGCAGAGAAGAGAAAAAGGTGAATAAAGAATTAAGCTGTGTTATGCACACGTGCTAGCTCCCCATGACGAGTGTGGTCATACGCACTGAAAATTTACAGTAATAAAATGAAAATTATAATAAAATAAATCCAGGAGCTGTTCTCAATGAGCATAGCCATCATCCTTTATACTGCAAACCAGGGTTTTTCAGTACCAGGCCTAGCAATGCATTGAGCCAGATAATTCTTTGTTAGGATGTGGCCGTTGTGTGCACCACAGGCTATGAACCAATACCCTTGGCCTCTTCTCACTAGATGTGATGACCCATCATGTTTATAATGTGTCGGAAGTTCTTTTGGGTGCAAAGGGGAAAGAGAAGGATGAAAAATTAATCTTTCCTTCTCTACTATGAAAAGGAAAGAAAGTCAAGCTTTGTCCTTGTGGAAATGCCAGTTCAGTAGAAAGTCATGTCTCACCCTCATCTCCATTTCAATGAAAGGTCATTTGTCAAAATTGAAAACGTTCTATAAATACAATTTGAAGGGCCTATAGAGGGATCTTACTCCTTAGAGAAGGTGTTAGTATTTCTACAACAGGACATAGAAGCCTTTGCATTAGGGCAAATGAACTTATAGTCGGTTCAGGCTAGTTTTTCTTTTTTCCTATCAAATGAGTATGAACAATGAGAAAACACCCACAATAGTCAAGGGCTTTTAGATTTGGATGCAAATGTGGGAGTATGGATATATGGTGATGTTTTGGGGAGGTTACTGGCAATAATATCCTTTCTCCTCGTCTCTTACTTCTGCTACCTCTCTCCCAGGTCTTCCCCAGTCTTCTTCCATATCAGAGTATATTATGAATATCATTATTCTTTACTAAATAAAACAACAGACACAAATAGCAACCTTAAAATTAAACTAAGTTGCCGGGCGTGGTGGCTCATGCCTGTAATCCCAGCACTCTGGAGACTGAGGCAGGAGGCGTGGTGTGAGTTTGAGACCAGCCTGAGCTACCAAAGTGAGCTCAAGGCCAGCCTGAACTGCATAGCCAGACCCTGTCTCAAAAAGACGAAAAAAAATTAAACTAAGTGTCCACAGGTTGGTGAGATAGCTCAGAGAACTAAGTGCCTGCTTTGGTGAGTGCGGAGACTGGGGCTTGATCCCTGGCACCGCATACTACACCAGCCCTGTCCCTGGGAGTGCTCAACTGGCCACTGGGTCTGGGCGTGATAGCGCATGCCTGTAATTCCAGCACTGGGGAGGCTGAAAACAAGAGGATCACTATGAGTCTGAGTTGCGTAGTGAGATCCTGTACCAAATACACTGAAAACAAACAAACAAATGAACTAAGTGTCTAATGCATCTCTGGAGAACATTCAGTAAAACCCAAGTAACACGGCCTAACACTGGCCCCCTACAGATTGAACCAGTCTGCTCTTCACCCTCACCTTGAAGACCATCTAACTATACCTTCCTGTCCTGTACATATTCGCACAGCATTCCCTCTTTATATGGTGCCTACTCTCCCACCCCTCAGTCTCCATGGATCTAAGTGTTCTCACGTTTTAACACCTATATCTGACTAGGAGTACTTAACACATCTTTTCCTGAACACCTCTCTTTGGAATTTCTCTGTGCTTCACCTACTGCTCAAAATTAATTTGCATCCTCCTTCTGAAAATGTGGTAACATTGATTAGCTTTCTTTGTATTTTTTTTCTTCCTTGGTATTTATTAACTTCTTGGTCATACGGATGATTTTCATCAGATTTCGAAAATTCTGGTCATCATTTTGTAATCTATTTCTCCATTTGTTCTTTTTTTTTTTTTTCTTTCCTTCCAGGAGTCTACTTAAATGTGTGCTGAACCACAGGACATTATTTAATAGGTTACAATCGTGTGTTCATCTTTTTTCAATATTTCTCCCTCTCTTCGGTTCATTCTGAGTAATTTTTATTAATTTTAGTAATTTGTTCTTCTGCAGTAGAAGACTTGAGAACACCCAATGGCATCTTTAATATTACACTTAATCTGAGGCTTAAAATTTTCTAATGTATATTAAGAGACCAGATTTGCTTCTATATGACGATCTATCTATAGCTACCTATGTCTATATCTATATTTATGCCTGTATATCATCTCTCTATCATCTATCTATCTATCTTTCTATCTATCTATCTATCTATCTATCTATCTATCTATCTATCTATCTATCCATCCACCTCTAGTACCTATCTATGTCTCTGTCTACCAGCACTATTATCATCTATATTTAGTTTTCCCTTTATTTACTTACTCATTAATTTTCTTTCGTTGTATTAATATTTTATTAATCCTTCACAGATGAGCTATCATTTTCTCCACTTAAAAGAAGCTTAGCTCTTTCTGACTTGTCTAGGGCAGGTCTCTTTCCTTGACCACTATACTGCATATGTGCACCCATACAGTACACATATAGAGACAAGCCACATTTTGTACTAAGCCATGCATAACCAAAGACATAGGTAGAAAATCCTTATTATCTAGGATGGAAGGAAAGGAGGAGTTGTGTGACCAGGACCCAGAAGCATGAACGTATGACTGTGTGGACAGTCACTGTGAAATAGCAGAGTGCTCCAAGAGTGACGCTGTTTCTTTCTGTCCACTCTGAGTTCAGAGGAAGGAGGGCAGAGGAGGATTTTCCAGTCATCACCTGTCACGGTGCCACGTAGGTGGAAGAGGCAAGGCTCCTCGTGCCCCAGTCCCGCCTCACACCCTGGGAGCAGAGCTCAAGATCAGGATAAAAGGGCTCAGGACTGGAGAACCTCCATCCACTCACCTCTTGAGGTGTCCAGAGATCCTGTGCTGCTTGGAACACTGGTAAGTGTCCAGTGGGAACAGAAGCAGGGACTTCCTCAGAGGGATGCTCAGACCAGGGCAGAGGGAGCTTGGATGCCCAGGAACTGGGAATCGTGGTTGGCAAGGAGAAGAGCAGGAAATTTGAAAACAGGGAGTTAGGTGTCAGGTAAGGGAGATCAAGAGCAACTGGGAGGACTTTTGCATCTGTGTGCTACAGCATTAGAGAAACTGCATTGATTACAGCAGCTGAAGGTGCTCCTAGGCTTTCAGATAACAAAAATGCTGGCCATCAGATCACGCTGAAGCAGGCTGTAGAGTGGGAATGTGATTTTGGAAACATAGCTGTGCCTATTATTATTATTATTATTATTATTATTATTATTATTATTATTATTATAAGTGCTGAGAACATTGGTACATAGAGGAAGAAAGGTTTATGGCCATCTGTGGTTAGACTCAGCTAGATGATTGCTTTCAAGCACAGAGCCTTGGGTTAGGAGCCAGGAACGGAGAAATTGATGGGTACCATGCTGCTGCCATCGGGGCAGCAAGGCCACTTGTTTTGGCTTAGTGTTCTCCATCCAAAGATCGACTTGGTTGGACAGATTGAGTTCAAGTTGCTTTGTAGTTATAGTCCTTCATATTTTTCAAAACAAAAACATTTTCAAGTTTCTTTCGAAAGAAAATACTCTTTTTTTTTTTTTTTTTTCCTTAAAGAGTCTTTCACATCTAAACTGGACCCAGCGTTGGAGTCTTAGAGCTCTTGGTGATGTGCCAGAGTGACTGTGGCACTAGATACAATTTCTTTCAGTGGTTCTTCTTCCACACTTGGGAGACTTTAAGGAGCATCCACTGTTTTTGTGCTTCGAGATTACATTGTTTGACAATACTCAAATGAGGCTTGAAATAAAACTCAGAAAGGAAGCATTTCACGAACTATAAAGAGCGGTTTAAAAAGAAAAGGTTAGAGGTAATTTTCCTGACTTCCAAAATGAGAGAACTGGAAATTAAACAGGAAGGATAAAGGTGTTCAATGGTGACCCACACCATGGTCTCACATGTGTCTTATTCTTCCTCAGCTCTTGAACCACTACCCACCAAGATGTCCTGCCAGCAGAACCAGCAGCAGTGCCAGCCCCCACCCAAGTGCACCCCCAAGTGCCCTCCCAAATGTCAGACCCCCAAGTGTCCCCCCAAGTGTCCCCCTAAGTGCCCCCCAGTCTCTTCCTGCTGTGGCTCCAGCTCTGGGGGCTGCTGCAGCTCTGGGGGTGGAGGCTGCTGCCTGAGCCACCACAGACACCGCAGGTCCCACTGCCACAGACATCAGAGCTCTGGCTGCTGCAGCCAGCCCTCGGGGGGCTCCAGCTGCTGTGGAGGGGGCAGCGGCCAGCAGGGAGGCTGCTGCTGAAGTGGACCTACATCCCAGAAGAGAACCTCATCTTCTTTAGGGTTGACTACAAAGCTGAGATTTCCGTGGAAACTTCAAGCTCTGTCCTCAAAAATGCCGCTGAGGTAGAATCCAG
>PVJA010005565.1:0-55115 GCA_004027025.1 Myocastor coypus
AAAATTTTGTAATTTGTGTGTATAATACAGTAAAAGTCATTTGGAAAAAAATCATTGGTTGTAGAAATGATAAACAGCATTTTCACCTTTGGTACAGGTGAACAAATAAAATAATTATTAGCAAATATGTATTGATTAATAGAGACATGACATTACATAAACAAATGAAACTATACGTAAAAATTAATGTTAAGGGGCCAGCAATAGAGCTCAGTGGCATAAGTGCCTGCCTAGCAAGTGCAAGGTCCTGAGTTCAATCCCTCATACCACATACACACACACACACACACACACACACACACACACACGCACGCACGCACATACACACACAAATTATTGAAATGCATGAAGTTCTTGGTATCGTAAAAATGATGCAGTTGTCAAATAAATACAAATCTGAACTTAAATAAGGACATACTTTATATGGAAAGATTTTTGCAGAAACACACAAAGGTACTATAGCGGTTGGGAACCAAAGCTGACATTGATGGGGAACCAGGAGGCCTGTGTGCCATTTCATGCAGGAGAGAGAAAGGGCATTTCTGTTAGGGGAGAAGTGGGGGAGGCCAGGAGGGTGTGTCAAGCGGACAGCAGTTACAGGAGGGGACGGCAATGAGGATGTTCTGTCCTGAACTTAGCCAGTTCCCAGAGGGACTACAAGGAGGGCTTCTCTATGGGCTCAGGTTTCAGTATGTTAAATTCTGAGACTAAAGTGTTGTTTAATCAGGACAGGGTTGGTAGCTTTTTCTGATGGTCTATGAAAATGAACACATTATCTTCTTTATGGGTCAAAAATGGTAGCTTAGAGGGTCTGTGACAGGCCCTGCTGTGAACAGTGTCATAAGCAAGTAGCTGAGCATCAATGGGTTTAATCGGAGTCACTGGATGATGAGCAGTTCTTCAAGGAAAGTTATTTGAGGTATTAGGGTACCTAATTCTTGGTCATCACTGCTTTTTAGGAGTACAACACTCAGATCAAACTGAACACTGACACTGTTTTACATGGTATTTCCTGTCTTACCCTTCACAGTGACTATGAAATCTTAGGGCTGACAGAAGCCATATGGTGGTAGATACAGCGGGACATCCCTGGGATGCTGTGCTCACTGCCCTGGTGGGAGGGAGCATGCCGCAATGACTGTGCTGCAGAGGTCCTCTGTCGGTGGTGGACCCCAGCAGGCAGAGGGTTCTCTGCTAAGGCGAGAATTGTACTGCTTTGGAAGTTCATGGTTTACATCATACATAAAGTTCAAAATTTGTTCTTAATCTGTCTGTGTTGCTTAGACATTCTCTTGTTGGTAGTACTGACTGCAGCTCTATTAAAGAAATTTTATCTTTTTTTTTCTAATACATTAAGGTACTTTATAGACTCCATGAAGGAACTGCCTTTGTAAATGGAGAGCAAGACAATAGTGAAGGCTTCATATCATAAGAAGTAGCCCATGTCTCCATGTCTGTGCGACTTTTCTTCAGCAGTATTTCTTTTCCCTTTTATTTTGTCCGTATTTAGGACAGGTCCTATAGAGTCTCACCACATAGGTTGGACTTGTAGTGATTCTCCTATTTACAGTCCCCCAAGCGCTGAGATTGCAGACTTATGTGACCACACCTGTTCTCAATCGCCATCTCAATGTGCCCTAGGGTCAGGGCTGCACAGAACACTGAGCTGTCAGGCTGGCCCCTCCAGCAGTGTTTCTTAATAGAGCTGCAGTTGTCATCTTGTGCAGAATGTCTGTCATTGTGAAGGGCAGCCTTGTCCACTTCTGATGGGTGACATTGTGGGCGTTTGCCAGTGTAGACACTAAATCCCAGTGACCCTAGTCATTCTGTCAACAAAGCGAACTTGCTAAATATTTTCAGATGCCCTCCAGGGAGGTGATGCAATCTGCAGCTTAAGAACCTGACCAAGCGACCAAGCTCACTGCCATTAGTGTGCCTTGGTGCTGAGGGCGTGCGGTATCCACACAATTAACTCTGAACCACAGAGGCTCTAGTTTCTAATTACACATCAATCCTTTGACCTACCCAGGTGGCCTGGGCTTCTCTTGTCCTTTCATTCTGTGGCTTTCCTGCAGCCTTGCGGATGGAGGGGAGTCAGTTTCAGTTAAAGATGGGCATCATTTAGATAAGATATTAAATGCTCACAATTTATCAGTCTTTATTAATTTGACATCAACCACACATGACCTATTGACTGCTTTTGTAGATGATTTTGTGTGTGTGTGCATTTTTATTAAGTTCTTAGAACAAATACCCACAAAAGGTAGTATGATCAGTTGTAAAAAAAACACAGGAGGGTTTTCTGGACAGGAGAAGGCCGACGCATAGTGTATGGTTCAACAGAGTTGGGATGAGGGTTCAAGAGTGTTCACTTATATACCAGTTGTGAACAAAACACTGAAAGAAGTGGAAAAAAAGATCCTAAAGGTAAATAAGATTGTATGGAACATTCTCCCTGTTTACGTGGAACCCTGCTTTTCCCTACATAGGATAAGTGTATTACAGTAACAGGTGAAATGTATCTGACTGCACCTCGTCATTGGCCTTGCACTTGGCTGGCTGTTCCCCTGCTCGCGCCTGGCTCACACTGCACAGCTTTATCCAGCACGGCTTCTATAAACCTGCATCGACAATGGCTCACATTTCTCAAACTAAAGAAAATTAGTATATAGAACTGCAATTTGATGCTATTTTAAAGAAAACTTAACTTTTTGGTCCATGAGAAAATATAAGCTGCGCAGCTGTGCATATTACGGAACACTCTGCGATGTTTTGATACATGTGCGCATAGTGTGATGGGAGGGGGTTGTTTTTTGGTCCTAAGGAGGAAGTCGGGGACACCAGTGTGCCAGGCAGATTTTTGCCCCTGAGTAAGACCCCTGCCCTGTGTGCTGTTTAAATTTGTTGAAGCACAACTGTGTCCACAACAGGAGTTCTTTATAGTAAAAGTACTCAGACCCCTTTCTTCTAGCTTGGTGAAATGCGCTTTCTGTAGTTGTGATCTGCAGGGATCCTACGGGGCAGTAACACTCAGCATGACTACTGCCTTACGCGGCTTCTAGTGATCAGCCAGCCCCAGGCCTTTCCACGCAACCCTCCCCAGCCCCTGGAATCCACCATTCTGCTCTGACCTTCTATGAAATCCATTTTTAATACTCCACATAAGGACCGGGGAGATGGTTCAGTGGTCTAGGGCGCTTGCTTAGGCAAGCTTAGGCAACCACAGGGACTGCGGTTCGATCCCTGGCACCACGTGCTGTGCCAGTGCCACTCCCAGGGCAGGCTGAGCTGGCCATTTAAATAAATAAATAAATAAATATACCCCACATAAATAAATAAATGAATGAATGAATGAATGAATGAATGAATGAATAGATAGAAATACTCCATGGCAGGTGAGGCTCTGTGCTACTTGTCTTTATGTACCTGGCGTGCTTCCTTAGCATATGATTTCCAGTTCCTTCTGTGTTGCAAGTGATAGCGTTCCTTCTCTTCTGTGGCTGAGCTGTACTCCTCTGTGACGTGGACATTTTCTTGATCCATTCAGCAGTTGGTGGACATCGAGGCTGCCTCCCTTCTGAGCTTTTGTCAAGAGTTCTGTGACGAACACAGGAACGCACGTGTCTCTTCCCCTTGCTGATTTCCTTTCCTTTGCACGTATACCAAGTACGGGAATTTCTGGCTCATGTAATGATTCTGCTTTTAGGGCGGCCTCCTGATTGTTTTTCTTAATAACCACTACTCACTTACCTTTCCACCGGTGCTGTGTAAGTACCCCCTTTCTTTACATCCTCTCCAGCACTCGTTCATTTTTGTATCTTTGATGTTTCTAACTGGAATAAATTAATACCTTATTGTAATTTTGATTTAGCTCTTCATGTTGGTTAGTGAGTTAAGCATGGTTCATTTATCTATTGGCCATTTTTGTGTCTTTTTAGAAATGTCCATTTTCTACTGAGGTTTTTCTTTTTTCTTTTTCTTTTCTTTTTTTTCTTCTTTTTGCTATTCAGCTTTTTGTTTTAGTCCCTTATATATTCTAGATCTGAATCCTTATCAGAGATATAGTTGCAAATATTCTCTTCTGTTATGTAGACTGTCTGCGCATCCTGCTGCTTGTTTTCCTGTCCTGTACAGCAGCATTTTAGCTTTATATAATCTTTTGAGTCTGCTTAGCTTTGTTTCCAGTGCTTTTAAAGTCTTGTCCAAATATTTTTTGTTTTGTGTATTTGTTTGTTTAGGTAAGGGTCTACAAGGTGTTCAGCATCTCACTGTTACATCTGACTCATAGTGACCTTCCTGTTTATAGGCTCTCAAGAGCTGGGATTACAGGTACACACCAACGAGCCAGTGTCAGCTGCTGCCTCAGCATGCCCCAGGGGCAGGGCTGGCGCTGCAGGCCCCAGGGATCCAACTCCCTGCCCCTGTACCTGCTTGTAGATGCTTTAATCCACTGAGCTATTCAGCCTGCCTTGTCCAAATATTCATGCCCATTGCCAGTTTTAGCAGCTCACACCTGTAATCTTAGCATTTTGGAGGCTGAGACAGGAGGGTTACCATGAGTTCAGTGCAGCATTGGCTACTAGTTAATTCAAGACCAAGCTAAACTAGAGAAATCCTATTTGTCCTGTGTCCTAAATATTTGTCTTCTTTTGGTACGTTCATAGCTTCTAGTCTTGCATTCATGTCTTTTTTAAAAAATTTATTTATTTATTTATTTATTTATTTTTGTCTTTTTGAGACAGGGTCTTGCTATGCAGTTGAGGCTGGCCTTGAGCTCACTTTTGTAGTGCAGGCTGGTCTCAAACTCGCACCAATCCTCCTGCCTCAGCCTCCCGAGTGCTGGGATTACAGGCGTGAGCCACCACGCCCGGCTCATGTCTTTAATATATTGTGTTCTTTCTGTCTGTCTCTTTCTCTGCTGGTAATAAGTTCTATCATCCATCTGATATGCCCACTTTTCTCAGGACCATTTATTTCTTAATCAATTTATGTATTTTGATTAAACCCATGGCTTCAAGCATGCTACAGAACTGCTTTATTGCTAAGCTGTATCCTCAGTCCTTTTATTTATTTTTTACAGGTGTGTGTTGGGGGGAGGGCAAGTCTTGGTAAATTACCAGAATAGCCTTCTTCGATCTTCCTGTCTAAACCTCCTGAGGTGCTGGGATTATAGACATGCCCTTTTACCCTGCCTACTTGGGAGGCTTAAGCAAAAGGATCACAAGTTCAAGGCCAGTCTGGACAAGTCCCTGTTCCAAAATAAAAAGGGCTGGGGATGTAGCTCAGTGTACAAGCCCTAGGTTAACTCCCCACTGCTGCACTATAAAATAAATAAATAAACAAACAAACAAATAAATAAATAAGGGCCTAGCAGGATGGCTCAGTGGTCTAAAGCCTCTGCTTAGGAAAGCTTAGATGGCTGCAGGGACCGCAGTTCGATCCCTGGCACTACATGATGCGCCAGCCCTGCCCTCAGGGCAGGCTGAGCCGGCCATAAAAATAAGTAAACAAAAGTTCTGAAACAAATAAAATAAAATAAATTTTAAAATATAAATAAATAAATAAATAAAAATTTAAAGAAAAAACTATTCTTACTTTTAAGCTTGATATTGTCATCTTCTCTGAAAAGCTATTGGCTATCGATGGGTTGATTTGCTTCTGTCCCTTTATATTGGGCTTCTACATTTATGGCAATGTGATACTGTTTTGATACTCAGGTAGCATGTCACTCCTACTTTGTTCTTTCAGTTTAAAAATAGTACTTTGAGGGCGCCCGGCAGGATGGCTCAGTGGTCTAAAGTGCCTGCTTAGGTAAAGCTTGAGTGGCTTCAGGGACCACAGTTGGATCCCCGGCACCACATGCTGCGCCAGCCATGCCCTTGAGCCGGCCATAAAAATGAGTGAATAAACAAACAAACAAACAAAGGTTCTGAAACAAGAATAAATAAATAAATAAAATAAAAAATTCTTTAAAAAATAGTACTTTGAGGTGTGTGTGTGGTTTCATATAAATATTGTGACTTACACTTTCGTAACTATGAAAAGAGTGGTGTTTCCATAGCACAGTCGTGCTGACTGTGTGATTGCCTTGAGCAGTCTGAGCAGTTTAACATTGTGGGTTTTACAGCCCAAGAGCAGGGAGTCTCTACATTTTTTATGTTGTTTTTTTGAATCTTTTTCATCAATGTTAAAACAGTTTTCATTTTGGAGCTCATTCACGTCGGGTGAAGTTTGGATCTAGACATGCATTCATTGAGTATATGTAAATGGGAGATTGCTTCAGAGAATTGGTTATTAGAATACAACAATGTTGGTCATTTTTGTACATTAATCTTCTATCCAATAACTTTGCTGAATTTATTAGTTCTTATAGCTTTCTGGAAATGTGTTTGGAATTTTATGTAGATAAGATCATATCTTTTTTGTTACTTATTCTTTTATTAAAGAATGTGTCCTTAGCTTTTTTAAAAAAAGAATTTAAAAAATTAAGAAAAAACATTAGGGACCATATAGATTTGAAAAAAAAAAAAAAAAAAAAAAAGATGATAGGAATTGAACAATGGTTGTTATAGTGCACATGTCTGTCTTAAAGTAGTTGTTCAGATTCCTGGATATAGGCATGCCAAATTGATCAAAAACTTAAAGCATTTAACTGTTCTTTTCAATAAGCCAGTTTGTGTGTGTGTGTGTGTGTGTGTGTGTGTGTGTGTGTGTGTGTGTCCCTCCCTTCCTCCCTCCCTTCCTTTCTTTCTTTCTTTCTTTCTTTCTTTCTTTCTTCCGTCATCCACACTGACAGGCTGATGTCCTCCTTCCCAGTCAGGCTGTCCTCTGTTCCCTTCTCTTGTTCCCTTGCCTGGCAAGGACTTGGAATACTTTCTGAATAATATTGCTGAGAATGAGCCTCCGTGTCTTGTTTTTAGAAGAAAAGCTTCCAGCTTTTCCCAGCCCCATGTAGTGTTAGCTGTCTGCTTATGGCATGAGGCCTTCATTGTGTGGAGGTACAATCCTTCTGTAGTTAATTTGTCTAGGGTTTGGATTTTTATCCTGGTTGCATTCTGAATTTTATCAAATACCTTTTCTTCAACTGTTGAAATGATTATATGGTTTTTATTCTTGATTCCATTGACAAGATATAACATTTCCTTGATTTCTATTAGTTGAATCAGAGTCCTATGCTTTATTAATTCTCCTTGAATAAATTGTAGCACTCTACAGACTTCATTTTCTTCAGCAAAAAATCAGACATTTATCCAGGCTGATTTTTAAGCCTCTTAATTTGTATCAGTTGAGAAGTCTTTGATCAGTTAGTACACAATGTAAATATGACTATTTGATCTCAGAGATTATTTTTATTCTATCATTGAGACCCACCATAACACATATAAAATGATAAACAGAAAGCTGTGAAAAAAACAAAAGAAAGAATAAGAAAACAAAAGCTAAAGTCAGCAGTAGTTTGGTACCTGCCCATTGCAGATGGGTGTGTCCATCAGCCTGACATGCCCTGAGCCTGCTGGGTGAGACAAAAGCAGTCAGGTGCCGGCTCATCAGTGTCCGAAGACCTTACACAGCCTCTGGAAGTCTAGATTTCACTTATTATGATGGGGCATTCAGTGGAACTATAAAGAGACACTTGGTTGAAGGTTTCTGTCATTGGATTGTCAGATGTTCTCATCGGATCAAACCAGGCCTCTGTCCTTCCTTCCATGCTTGGGCACAAGATAAACGGTTTCCCAAAGATGTAGAATTAGAGAAGTCTTCAGTTCTGAGACAGATATTTCTAAGAGTTAGGATCAATTTTATACTGAGAATAAGGAAAATGTATCCTTTAAATGAAAGTCTCATGCTTAGTGATAGGTTTGGGACTCTGACAGCCTGGCTTTCAACTCCTTCTGGGAGCCAGGAGATCAGAGGAGGTCCTCCGGGAGATGCCGTAGTAAGAGAAAGGAGATGCATGGGCAGTGATGTTGAGTAGCTCTGCATGAAAATTCTGCGCTTCTGTTTGTCTCGTCCATGTGTTAAAGCAGAACTCCAGCCAGCATTGTGGAGCCCCATCTTACATTAAGAGCCAGTAGGAGAGAGTAAACAGTGATCTGGGAGTAGCCCAGGATATGCCATGTCACAAATGGAGGCAGAGGAAGCCCTCGACTTGGCCAGTGCTGTCAATTCCCACGCAGAGAAGGACTGCTGCAGTTAATATCTCTAAAATGAGAATTGTTTCCATAAAATCTAAACAAAATGCCATAAAAATATATTAAAAAGTCATATTATTAAACACTTGATAGAAGAAATGAAAGAATCAGTAGAATTATGAGAAATGTAGTTGTCTTCCAGAAAGTAAGATAGGGTCAGGAAGAGTGAGCGAGACTTAGAGGTCAATGCAGAAGGCCAGTACTCAGACACTAGCAATTTTCAGAAAGACAAAGCAGAGAAAATGGATAGCAAGAAGATAGGAGTAAATGGGTGAAGACACTGTTCCCCTCATAATGCTTAACATGCTGTGTCCCTTGAGACCTTCACAAGTTTAACTAAGTGACCCAGCAGGATCCAGGGCCCTCACTTTGAAAATGAGCCTGTGAGGAAGAGGGCAGGGGGTGGTGTGAGTGTTACACCCACCCTAGGTGTGCGGCTTGCATTTGGTGTAAGGAAGGAAAAGAGGCTTGTTCTCTTGCCCCTGTGCTCCTGTTGCTTTGCTGTCTTCTACTGTCTGCACTGTTGCCCCTGGAGCCAGCTGCGTGTGGACTGAAACCTCCACCGGCTGTAAGCTAAACGAACCTTTCCTTCCTTCATTTTGGGTGTTGGGTATTTTGTCTCAGCAATGAGAGAAAAGTAACTAAGATACCTCCCCCCTCTGCCTTATAGCAGTTCTTGACTTTTTAAACTCTTTCAGCATAACTTAAATTAAAAAGAACTTTTAAAGAAAATTACTTAAAAAGTAAAAAGTAATTGCATAATAAGGTTAAAATGTATAGTTGATTTGTGGTTGCAGACCACTGAAATTAAAACTGGGCAAGGCAAAAATACCTTTTTGATTTTTCTAAAATGTTAACTAATTTCAAGAAAATTTCTTCAATTGCCACAGTTAGATAAATTGGGGAACAATTTTCTCTTAAAAACAGCAACAGCACAGCAGTGGCATACATCACGGCAGAAGCAGTAACTACACATCAGCTTCTAATCAAGAATCTTGCCAAAGACAGCAGCTTCCTCCTGATAAACAGGATGAATTCTGTTTGGGATCCAGAGTTGTCTTCATTATAGTAAACCTTTAAAATTGTATGAAATTCCTACTTAGACGTATACTCTTTTATTTAAGGTATATTTATCGAACGTCTGTCTTGTGCTAAGCATTGTTCTAAAGTGTTTGTTTATAGGGTACTGACCTCAGAGCATCCTGAGAGTAGCTCTTGTCTTTATCCCTATTTCACAGTCCAGGAAACTGAAATACACCGGAGATAGGTGACTTCCATAGTCATTCAGCTGCTAGGCAGGAGAAAGCCCTAATCCATGGGAGTTGAGCCAGAGTGAACTCCCTGCTAGACTGGCCTTGAAATAAGAGGATGCAGACCTGTAGGTTAAACAAATGGCTAGCACCTACCCATCTAGTTCTTGTGTCAGAGATGAATGCATCTTGTTGTGAGGCTCTGTCAGCCCCTCAACTCCTTGCGACTCGTCTGAGTCTGGTGACCTTCTGGTCAGAGCACCCGTCTGAGTGCCGATCAATAACAAGGTCACAGGCATTCCCTACTGAGTAAGTGTGCTAGTGCATGCCCCAGTATTTCTGGTGTTGCTGTCTTCATCTGTACTGTATCTGTGTCCTGTCGTAGCTGACAGAAAATGAACCCAATAATTCTGGGAAATGAGTTCTACTCACAGTTTATAAAAATGCAACAGCACTTAATAGATAGGCATAGAATGTATCTTTTTAATTTTACAATTTTTTAGTTTCTTTTTTTGTAATTTGTAGAACACTTCACATTATGATGTCTGTGGCAATAACTTAAATATTTGTCATTAATGAGTAAAGCTTAGCATACTATAGTATTTCCTAATGTTCGACATTGGCAAACTTCTGTAAAATACGAATGTTACAAATTTGGTTGGTTGGTTTGTTTTTCCTAGTTCAACTTTGTGGGGAAACTGTTGGGTCCACGTGGCAATTCTTTGAAGCGTTTACAAGAAGAAACCTTGACAAAAATGTCCATCCTTGGAAAAGGTTCCATGAGAGACAAGGCTAAGGTAATACTTACTGTAGACAATGACAGCTTATCTGGCCAGGTCATACTATTAATTAGAGATTGCCCTTTGCATTGATACATATTATATAAGAGCCATCTCTGATCTCAAGTGCAGCTAAAGGAAAACATTATGTGAGCTGATATATTTGTGATGCTATTTAGAAAATTATGTTACATTGGCCAGTTTCAAAATGCACTGTATATTAAACCTGCACTTACAACTATTGTATTCATATATAGAATATAATTATATTTCTGATTTCCTAACATATCATCATGTAGGTATTACTATTATTGTTAAAGTTATAATGAAGATTTAGCCATCAATATGATCATTTTAGGTTACTTCATTTAGATTTGATTCTGTTTCAAATACAGTCATGCACAGCATAATGGCATTTTAACCAATAATGGGCCACATGTGTGACACATTGTCTGCTGTGGTGTAGCTGTTGTAGTTTGTGTTACTGTACCCCGGGATGCTTAGACAGCATGGAAACTGCCTTACAGTGCCTTTCTCAGAAGGCATCCTGTCCTAAGGAGTGCATGGCTGTAGTTGAATTTATAGTGCATATATATTCTTTGGCCCATTTATTAATATTATATGCATTTATTATGATATTAACATTTATTTAAAATGTTTTAATATTCATTCCTTATACTTGATGTATGCACACTAAATCTGCTTTTTTCACAAGCTAGAAATCGCTGTTATGTTTATTGATCATCTTAAATTTTTGAGTTTGTTACATATCACAATGTGTCACTTATGTTGTTCTCTACTGTCACTTATGTTCTCACCATTGAAAGATTTATAACATTGAAATCTGAGTTCATAGTGATCATTATCATGAAATGTTAAATATTTGGGATTTTGATGTGAAAATTATTGAGATCAAATCTAACTTCTTTATAATGAATTCCATTGAAGTAATGGATTTTATAATAAAAAATAGCCATCATATGTTTACTCAATAGACAGTGAGAATCAGGCACTGCAAGACAGTTTGCACATAGTAATTCATGTTTTCCTTGGAAAAAATTATAGCAGGAAACATTTCTCGTTTGCATGTAATAATACTAACAGCACTGCAAGACAGTTTGCACATAGTAATTCATGTTTTCCTTGGAAAAAATTATAGCAGGAAACATTTCTCGTTTGCATGTAATAATACTAACATTTAGAGAACTTGAGTTATCTGGATAAATTCATTATAAAAGTTAGTATGAAAAGATCACCATCACTGTGAGCATTTTAGATTAGTTCCTTTACGTCTTTCATTTTACTTCAAATACAGTCATGCTCTGTATAATCACATTTAGAACAATAACAGACCAGACCACATATATGGCAGGGCCCCCATAGATTATTGCCTAGTGAAGTTACAGCTTTTAATACAGTAAATAAAAGCTTTCTTTTTCTAACACTCATATGTTATCAGGCTGTGGTTATTTGTCTTTCCTAGACTGGGTACCCAGCAATGTCAGCCATCCTCAGAAACAGAGGAGTCTATTGCGAAGTAATGCAGAGCTTCTGTTTTTGTCACAGTGGTCACAGTAGGAATGCCCAGACCAGCACTGAAAGGGCTGAGGTTTGAAACTCTTGTCTTCCAGTGAGTCAGGTCACCATCAGGTCACTGTATACGTGCTGCGTATTGATTTGGGCCGGTGATACTATGGTATCTTTCGAGACCACTCATGCATTCAATAGCTCATTTCTATGTTTTTGAATATGTAGATCACCAAACAGCAGGGCAATTTGGCAACTGGTGATTGCTCTTGTCCTAGTAAGATGCCCAACAACTAGAAGCAAAGCGAACACCTTCATTTTATGATCCACTGCACCCAGAGTCCATGGACCAGAATCAAAAGACCAGGCGTCTCTTGGCTTCATGGTCTTCTCTGATTAGTGGCCCTTAGCAAAACAGTATTATGTCAGAGTTAATTGTGCTAATTCTTAAATCATCTGGGTATTTATTCTCCTCTGTGTATAGTCACTGCAATACAAGTTTCCAGCTTCTTCCTGGAAGATTAGGAGCAAGTGTCAGGCACTAGGAGATGTGGCAGTTACTGGATACATGTACTTTATGCCTCTGGATTTGGCTTAGTTTTCTAATGCCCTGCATTCATGGGACAGCCAGAAGTCTCCTAGGATAGGAGGAAGTGAGGAGCAGTTGGAAGGCATGAGAATCGGAAGCCCATCTCCTTTTGGGGAACTCTCTTTGCTAATAAAGCCATCTCAGAGGGGCTGGGGTAGTAGTTCCATGGCACAAGTACCTGCCTGGCAAGTGCAAGGTCGTGAGTTCGAATCCACATCCTGAAAAAAAAAATGCAGTCAAGGGAAAGCCTCACCAGATAAACTAGCGATGTATAAGGCTTCATGGGAGCTCAGTATTTGGATAATCAGCATTTGAGTAATCCCAAATGTTGCCAATCCTCTCCTAGTTTCATTGCTAACCAAACATACTAAATCTCAGGCGGGAGAGTGACAGTCATCTGTGATGCCATTCAGCCAGGACAGGTGTTCTCTGCTGTCTCTGTCACCCATTGGCCAGCATCAATAAATCCTAGAATACGTCTGTCTCTTTGAGCCTCTGATTGCTAACACAAAGTGAGATTCCTGTCACTGTAATAAATATTTAAAATGGTCAACTTATGAAACCAAAAGATGCATTTTGGCTCACAGTTTTGGGACTGCTGCTTCGTGATTGGTTCTTCCCATTGTTACTGGGCCTGAGGTGAGCAGTGCACTGTGCACCGTAACCGTCCACACAGCAGAACACAACCAGCCATCTCTCAGCCAAGAAGCAGAGAGAGTAGGGGCTGGGTCCTCCTGTCCCCAGCAGTGGCCAGGGCCCTTTAACTTGGAGACTTCCTTTGGGGCTCTACATTTTATAGGTTCCACTGCCTCCTAATGGAGCCTCCTGGTGACCAAGCCTTTGACAGAAAGACCTTTGGGGACACTCAAGGTTCAAGTCAGAGCAAGGCCTAAGCCCGTTGTATTCTTCGGTAAGGCCTTAAGTACAGTAAGGAACAGCCTCTTCTCTCCACACCAACCGCTTTTTCTGCCTCATGGTGTCACACTGTACTATTGGCCTGCCGTGTGATCCATCAGGTAAACTCTGAAGGTCTGCACGGCAGGTGACAGGAAATCATTTAAGTAACATGCTTGCTGCGGAAATGGACGCTATTAGCGTCCCATCTGCTATCTTACGACCAGATCCCCGCTCCTTCAACTATGGAATGTTGGTGAAAATTTATCATCTTTATTTCACTCTAGTCTATAGAAATCCTCAGTTAATACTGTATTTATTCCCAAGGTAGATCCTATTGCTTAATATTGACATCTCATTCTAAGATAGATCTCATCATTTTAGGGTCACAAAATGGTCATTATTCTAAAAGTCTATCAAAGGCTTTATTCCTTTTCTTCCTTTAATTTATGAGCTCCGTGATATTGTAGGAGTCGTCACTGGTAACACCGGGCTCACTGTATCACCTGACAATGAGCTTTCAGTTTGTGCCAAGGATGATGCCAGATGTTCTGCCCACACCACTTACAAACTAACAAGTAATCAGTGTTATCGTATGTAGTTGTAGTTATCCACACCGCTTTCATTTCTAAGGTATATATTGCTAGGCCTCGGTCTAAGGCATCTCTGTGTTTGCTCTTTCCTACTCTGACAGCCCTTCTAGATAAGTGTGACTTTAGTGTCCTTATTTGACATTTCCCCTTTAAGACTCAGGTGAAGTGATCCTCCAAAGGTGTGTTACTGAGAGCTGGAGTTGGAGTTCTAATGCAGAACGTCAGCGTCTGATTTCTTCCCCCTCTACCACATTGCCTCTCTTCTTTCATCCATAAAATATGGCAGTGGAACTCATCACCCTATGGAATCACTGAATTTTCATATGTAACTCATCTCCAAAAACAAAAAAAGCTAAAACCTTTATCACGATTATACGAAATGGTGACCTCACCATTTCATTCTCAGATAAGGTACAGTGTCCCACTTGTGCAGTGACTGAAGATGAGCTGCTGAACACACAAAAGAACACACAAATGTGTGGATCCTGTGCATGTAGCATGTGAGTGAGTGTGTCTGCGGGCATGCCCTGCTGTGGCTGTAGCACACACCACCCTTTGAGAGTTAGAGTGACTACCCATAGAGATCACCACCTGCAGGGAAGATTCTGGCATGAGGCACAGTTCAGCTAGCTCTTGCCTAGGGGTTTTAGGTAGGGGTAACACTGCGTAAGAGCGTCAGAGCCTTGCAGCATCACCAGTGCCACGGTGAGCCCTGGAGCTACGCCAGGCTGGCGTGTGTAGAGGACCCCACGGCAGCTATAGCACATTGGGAAGGGGTCAGGGCAGGCTGAGGAGTTAGCACTGGTGGCCAAGGGCGGGTGATGCAGTCTCTGTGGACCCTGGTCAGGACCAAAAGACTGGTCTTGCTGCAAGTGAGAGTTCAGCATGGGCCTTGGAAGGTAATGAGATTATAGGTAAAGCCTCCTTTCTCTAGGTAGTCCTTGCTGTTGAATGCATCCTTATGATAATTTCATGCTAAATAAGCACTGAGTAGCTCTTACTCTTTTTTCTTTTGCAATTATGATGCATTTGAAGCTGTGAATTCTCCTTTCTCAGGAAGAAGAGTTAAGGAAAAGTGGAGAAGCTAAATACTTTCACCTCAACGATGATCTCCATGTCCTCATCGAAGTGTTTGCTCCACCCGCAGAAGCTTATGCCCGGATGGGACATGCTTTGGAAGAAATCAAAAAGTTTCTTATCCCTGTGAGTACAATGTGTTTCTGTCTTTCTGCTTGTTTGTTTGTTTGTTTGTTTTAGTTGGACTTAAAGTCAAGACTTTGAAAGTAAGTTACATCCTGAGCCCTGTTTTTCTTTTTTAATTTAAGATAGGATCTTTCAAAATTTTTAAGACTGCTTGGATGGGTGTCTTCCTAGCTTAGCCTCCTACAGTTCTGAGATTACTCACAGATGTGCCCACCATGCCTAATCAATATGATTTTTTATAATTAATTTTATTGGTATGATTTAGATGTATGGAATGCTCACATTCATCATTAGGAATTTGTACCTGTAGCTGATAACTTTACTCCTCAGTTTTCCTGTGTCCCTTACCTCCCTTTGAGCTCTCTTCTCTGTATTTACCAAAGCTTTGTTTCAACTTTATCCTTTTCTCAGCTCTCTTCGTTACCTTCCTTCCTCCCTGCCAACCGGACCTCCTTCCCACTTGAAACATTCCTTCCCGTTTACAATATCTATCATATATTTTGGCACTTGTTTACACTATCATTTTCTCATATAAGAAATATAGTGCAGTATTTATAAATGTGTGTCCACTTAAGATTATGGTCATAAGGGGCTGGGGAGATAGCTCTGTGGCACAAGTGCCTGCCTGGCAAGTGCAAGGTTGTGAGTTCAAACCCTGATCCTATCAAAAAAAAAAAAAAAAAAAAGATTGTGGTCATAAGGTACCTCTAACTACCTAGAAATGTTTCTAATTTATCTTTCTTTAAGATTGAATAAATAAAAAAGAAAAGTAAAAATTTTTTTAAAGAAATTTTTATTTATTTTTTTTCTTGTTTCAGAACCTTTGTTTGTTTATTCACTCATTTTTATGGCCGGCTCAGCCCACCCCAAGGGCAGGGCTGGCACAGCATGTGGTGCCGGGGATCGAACTGTCCCTGAAGCTACCCAAGCATTCCCAAGCAGGTGCTTTAGACTACTGAGCCATCCCACCGGGCCCAGTAAAAGTATTTTTAAAAATTAAGTAATTGAGTAGTACTCCATTGCATAAAAAAAAAAAAAAAGAAAAAAATCTTCTTTATCTCCATTCATTGGTTGATGGGCATTAGGGTTGTTTCCAAGACCTAACTGTTACGGTCTGTTCTGCATGGGTGTACCTATATCACTGTGGTGTGATATTTTTCATTCTTTAGGGAGGATAACAAAGCAGATAATAATTGGGTCAAATGGATCCTCTAGTCCTAGCTTTGTTCAAAAAATCTCTAGAATGGTTTCCCCATTAGTTGTACTAATCTACACTCCCACCAACAGTGGACAAGGGTTCCTCTTTCTCGCAGCCTCATCAACATTTGTTATTGGTTGATTTCTTACTAGTATTCATTCTTTCTGGAGAGCAGTGGAATTTGAGCATTGCTTTAATTTGCATCTGTTGAATGATGCAGTGATTTTGGACTTTGTTTCATAAATTTACTTGCCTTTTTAGCTGTTTCATTTGAAAAGTACGTATTCATTTCATATTCCCACGTTTGGACTGAGTCTTTAAATGTAGGAGGTCTGAATTTTTTCAGTTCTTAGTGTATTCTAGATATAGTCCTTTGAGGAACAACTGGCATATTTTTTTCCCTACTGTAGGTTGTATCTTCACTTTTGTTATACAAAAGCTTTCTAATGGAGTGAGACCCCAGTTGTCGGTTGTTTATCATATTTCCCATGTGATCAGGGTTTTGCTCTTGGAGTGTTTGCCTTCTGAAAGAGTTCTACCTATTCTGTCTTTCCAGCAGTTTTACTGTTTCTGATTACATTTAGATCTTTTTTTTCCTTTGGATTTTAGGAAAGAGTCAGCAGGGTCTTACTACGTAAATTGGATTCCTAGTGATTCTCCTGTTTTCAGCCTCCAAGAGCTGGGTACAGGTGTGCGCCACCATGCCCAGTCTCAATCGCCATCTCAGGAGCCAGCACAGCATGCCTGGGATCTAACCCTGGCTGCTGTGCTCTGCCTAAGCAGGCACTTTAGTCTACTGACATTGATTAGATCTTTGTTCCGTTTTGATTTTTATTTAGTGCATGGTGAAGGACATAACATTAGCTTAAATCTTTTGCATATGAAAAGCTGTTTTCCTGTGGTAGCATTTATTAGATCAGCAATCTTTCTTAAAAATGTTTAGCCCATTATAACATGGCTGAGTAGTGTGAAATCATGCCTGCTTTAATGCTGTTGATGTCTTTTGACAGCTTAAGTATTCCTTTAGTTTAAAAACAGTGTTTACCATGTGCCTGGCACCTGTGAGGAAGTAAGGAATGGTTGCTGCCATCGCGAAGTTCTCAGTCTGCTAGGAGGGACAGATGTGAGCTGTACATTCATGTGAGTAGCCGTGGAAGCGTAACTGTGGTGAGGCCCTGGCCCAACCAGGTGGGCAGGTCCTGATCCCATGCCTCTTATAGGCCTGTCCTGAGGTGTTAGGTCTCATTCCCTGACACTGGTCTGGGTTGGCCAAGAAAGCTCTTTTCCTACTGCAAAGTACATGTATTCTCTGCTATATTCTGCTCAGTGTATTCTTTTGTGGCTTTGTTTTTTGGTTTTTTTGGGGGGTTTTTTGGTAGTACTGGCCACTGTACCCAGGGTCTTGAGTGCACCAGGTAAGTGCTTTACCACTGCGACACATCCCTATTTTTATTTTACATCCCCATTTTTTAAAATTGATTTTTCTTTGAGTCATCCAGAGTGGATTCTAACTTGCTGTCCTTTTCAGCTTTCCTAATAGTCCCTTGCTGTGGACCGCAGCCACTTGGCAGTTAATATTTGTGTGTGGTAAGATCTTAGGACTTCAGCTTTTTTCCATATGGATGTCCAGCAGTCCTGCCACCGCATGGTGAAAAGATTGTCATTTTCCCATTGAACGGCCTTGATACTGTTAAGAAAAGTTTGCTAATATCAAAGCGAGATTCTACTTCTTCATCCTCAGTTCTGTTCCTTTGATTTTTATGCTTGTCCTCGAGCCAGTAGCATACTCATATTAATTAATTCTCTTAATAAAATTTGAAGTTCAAGTTGTATAAGTTCAACAACTTTGTTCTTTTTTTCAAAATTATTTTTGCTATTCTGGCTCTTCTGTGTTTCTGTTAATATACTTTACAATCAGTTTATTTGTGCAAAATTGATTACTAGTTTATTTGCTAATATTATAACTGATGCTTTAATAATTCTATTGATCCAGCTGGGGAGATAGCCTGGCAGTGTGAACACCTGCTGCCTGGCAAGCATGAGCACCCAGTTCAATCCCCAGTACCATGTGCTACGTTGGCTACTGGAACTGGGCATGGAGGCACAGGCCTGTAATTCCAGCACTGGGGAAGCTGAGACAGGATCACTAGTCTGAACTGCATAGCAAGACCATGTATCAAATAAGTGAATAAGTGAATAAACAATTAATTTTTAAAAATCTATAGATCCATTTGTGATTACCTTTTTCTTTGAGCCTTCTAACCCATGAATGTGAAATGCATATTTATTTTTTTAAACATAGTTTTTTAGTATGTCTCAGCAGTGTCTCGCAGTTTTAGGATGTCAGTCTGGTTGGTGTTCATTGCATAAGATTTGTTTCTAAACAGGTTTAAATTGATAGTTTTATGAATGGAATTGTTTTCCACCTTAATTTTCAATTGGTTACTAAAGTATAATAATAGGAGTGATTTTTGTATATCAGTCTTTTATTCATAAGGTCTTCTGACCTTATGAACGTTTTTTATTAGTTGTAGTGCATTGTATTTTAATAGAAGCAAGCTTAAGGATGATTAACTAAAATGAGTGGAGTTGGTAGGATTGCATGACATCTCTTAGCAGACACTTTTTCTTCTTCCTTTCCAGTGTGGCTCTCACTAATCACCCCTTCCCTTCCCATCCTGTCCCCTTCTTCCATGCCACACCCCAGCCCCCTCCTCTCTCCCCTAGTACCTTACGCTGACTGGAACTGTTATTGCAGTGTTGCTGCTGAGTAGGAGGAAATTGTGTAGCCTTTTACTGTTAGCTGTCAGATTTTTTTCACCACCATTTGTTATGGTGAAGAAATTCTCCGGTTCCTCACTGTTGAGAGGTTTTCCCATGACTAAATGGGGTAAACATGGGTCTTGAATTCCACTAAATGCTCATTGAGATGATCACATAGTCTATTTATTTATTTATTTATTTATTTATTTATATTTTCATTTTCATTTTCGCCTTCGTTCTGCCAATAGCAGTGGACTGCAGATACGTGAAACCAAATTAGCTTTGTACCTGGTCAGGATATGTAATCTTTATCTGTTGCTGGGTATGCCTGACGAATGGTTTTGGATCTGAGCAGTGATTAGGGACCATGGCTTTTAGTAGGTCATCGTTACAGTGTAGTCTTATGTTAACCTACACATTTTCTGCTTCTGGCAGAGAATTTTATTCATGGGGTGTATACCTCATACTCCTGAATCTTGGGATGATTTTTTCTAGCCTGAAGAACTTTTTGTCTCCCATGTAACCTAGATCTGTTAGCAAATTATTGTGTCTTTTCGTTATGGGAATGACTTTATTTCACCTTCACTCTGGAGAAAGCTATGTCATTCTCAGCTGACAATGCCCTCCTCTACCAGCTCTTTAGACACACCCCTCTCCTGCCTTCTGGCCTGTTGCTGGGGAAGCAGGAGTCTTTACTCCTTTTGGTGGGCTTCTGTATGACCTACTGCTTGTCCTGTTTTGCTACTCAGACTTTCTGTGTCTTGGTTTTTAATCATTTGATTATGGTGTGTTTGCTTATCCTGTTTGTTGGCTGAGATTTGTGCAGCTCTGGGTTTGTTTTTCTTTAAATGTGGGAAGTTTCAATCCTTACTTCTTCAGTTTTTAGCCTTTCTCTCTACCCTGTCTTCCCTGAATGCCCACATGGGGGTGTTGGCACACTCCTGGAGTCACATGGGTCTCAAGTTCACTTATCTTTTTTTTCTCTATTCCTCAGGCTGGATCATTTTAATTGACCTCTTTTTGTTTATTATGTTATTAACATAAACATTGCCATATCAATAAACATTGCCCTCTCAAGCCTGCTGTTGAGCTGCGTTAGTGAGCTCTCCATGCCATTGTTGGAGGTTTTCCCCATGTCTGTCTTAAGTTCAAAGTCTGGCTGGACCCTCGCCACTTCTCTCTGTTACCTGCTGCTTTTGCTCCCTGAGCGTGCACCGCGTTTTCCTGTCTCTTTGGGTATTGCTTGTTTTGTGGCTGTTGAAAATTCCCTGTGTGAGGTGGTGTAGGCTGGAGAGTCAGACTCCCCACTGACTTCCCGGGAGGTTGTTGCTGTTTCCCTAGTCGTCTCCGCCGTCGCACTTCACAGCACTGTCCCTTTTCACTTCCATGTCTCTGCCTACCTGCTGGGATCGCCGTGTTCACTGTACAGTGGTCAGCCGCGGGCGGGCCAGAGTTGCGCTCACAGGCCGGCGCCCAGATGGAACTGCTCTGCGCAAGGAATCCTAAGCGGCCTCTGGTGCTGCTGCACTGCTCACTATTTTCTGTCGGGATTCCGAGTCCCTCCTCTGCAGACGCACACACCTGCTGTTGGGCAGGGACTGGAGAGCTTTTCAGGACTCCGGGGCTAATTTCCAGCCTGTTCCATTTCTTCTTTATAGGGAAGTTTTGTTAAGTTCCTTCCTTCCTTATCCAAAAGTACCAAGTCTGCTCATTACTTTTATTAATTTTTATTGTTTTGCACTTTTGTCCTTATGAAAATATGGAAAGTTTTACTTAGTTGTTATAATGCCTGCATATCACTATACTTATATTCCAGAATTTATCTAGCCAGTCCTCCAGTGATAAACATTAATGTTATTTCTTATAGATTATAATGTAAACAGTGATTCCACAATTTACCTGGAACATAAACATTGCCATATCTTGGCAAATATATCGGAAGAGTAATCCCCAGCATGAATCTTATTGAATTTCAATGAGTTACTTTTAATGATTTTGTTTAAAGCTCTTCTCCCACACTGGTTAAAATATATATAGGTAGATTCTATGTCTTCTAGGTAGGAAAATGTTGCATGTATATATTTAGTTAGAATTCCAGTCATTATTCTTAATGTCATAGTTAATAAAGATGTTGCCATAAAACACTATCAACTGATTTGAAATTTCTTGCTTTTTAAATGTAGTTGAAAAAGCTTAGGTCAATAGGATCTCAGTACACAGATTGGATTCATGGTGATCCTCCTGTTCTCAGCCTCCCAAGCACTAGAATTACAGGCATGCACCACCATGCTCAGTCTCAGTCACCCTCTCAGTGCACCCCCAGCCCTTGATTTGAATTTTCTACTGATTTAGTAGCATGCTCTTTTTTGGTCTTTGACATTTTTATTAGTACATGTGTGTCATACATAAGGTCCACACTCTCTGTGGGGACCTGGTATGTGTAGCTTCTTAATTATTTTTTAGACCCTTTCACTTCCCTCACTTTACCATCTCCCCAATCCCTTTCCCCTTTTCTTTCTAAGAACATGAAAATGTAACCACAATGATTATCAGTAGTGTCTATCCAACATTAGAAGGAATGGCCACATATGTTTTTTAAATTATCATAAATAACGTAACTGATGAGTTCACTTGATTACATTCAGACTCAATCTCAGATAACATTGACACAAATCTTATATTTTTTGATTACTGTTTGTCTATTTTAATGTAATTCTTCAAAGATAACATTTTAAATAGTCTTTCATTTTAGTTTTCATGACAGTTATGAAGACTTAATCTTAATTAGAGCAAAGATTTCTCATAATGAAAATTTTACTCTGTCTTCAGATAGAGCCTCCAACATGATTTCCCTCCCCCCATGAATCTATTTTTAAGTAGGTGTGACTGAGTGCCATGCCTCCTAACAGTTTTAAATGGGATAGGTATTTAACATTTATCTGGCACATTTTATTTACACTGTACTTTACAAATCCCTTATTAATCTTGCCACATTTTTAGTAAAGTGATTGGAAACATATTACAGTGCTTATTTTGGAGAAATTAAGCTGACGATAGAAGGGTTCAGATGACTCCTGAGGTCAGAGTATCTCAAGTAAGTGAGATAAAGAATCTGTATTTGATGAGTCTGTGCCCATGCGCCGGCCTGCTGGGTCATCAGGGCCATGAGTGAGCATGAGTAGGGATCACAGGAGCATCCATGCTGCTCCTGGACTGACCTCCGTGCAGGGATCCCAGAACCATGCTGAACCACTCCTAGACTGGCTTCCGTCGTCTTCCCCCTGGTTAGTGATGAACTTCCTCATTTGCTTTTCACCTGCACCAAGCCTGCCCTAGTCATCACCTGTGGGATAGTCTTAGTACTCTTCTCTGCTTGCTGGGACAAATGCCCGACATACAAGCTTAGGGAAGGAAATGTTTATTTAGCTCACAGTTACTAGAAGTTTCATAGTTTAAAGCAGCCTGAATTACATAAAAAGATCTTGAGACACTGTGCCACCATGTCCAGGATATCCATACCTCCAAGAGAGGCTTCCAGGCCTGGTAGTGGGGCACATGCTGTCATTTTAAGAGTTGGAGTCTCTGGCCCGGGCACCTCTGAAGCCCTATCCTGGTCATCTGGCCCTGCCACTCGAGCTGGGCACTTGACCACCCCAGTATTTACAAGAGGCTTTGGGAGAACAACTAGGTATAAGCCATAACATTCCATCCCTTGACCTCCAAAGTCTCATGTACATCCCTTTCTGCAAAGTGCATTTTACTCCATCTGTAAGAGTTGCCAAACTCCCAACAGTTTCAGCATTGCTAAAAAGTTCAAGTCCCAAGTTTCCTCCAAGATCCAAGGCAAACTCTGAACTGGGAGCCCCTATATAAATGAAAAGTTAAATACATCCAGTGTTCAAAGCTACAGGATATACATTGCCATTCCAAAAGGCATATACAGAAGGATGCAAACTATTGGGGTCAAATGAGTCCAGAACCAAGTAGGGCAAACAGTAAGTCCTACAGTTCCATATGGAGCATCTGAAGCAATCTGTGGCAATTGTGAGCTCCATGTGTCTTTGCCCCTATGGCACTCATGGCAGTAGCTCCCATGGCTTTTCTCTTAGACCAGCTTTGCTCCCTTCTTGCAGAATTCCTTAGATGACCCATGTTCTTAGCTTTTCCAAACTTAGATTTCCACAGAATAGGCTTCTCACGCATAGGTGAACACAGTGCCTTCTGGGGCACACTGCCTGGCTTCCCAGGCCTTCTTCTGAAACCTAGGTTGAAGCTTTCTGAACCTTAGAGCTCCTACATTCTGCATGCGCCTAAAACCAGTACCAGGTGGATGATGTCAAGGACTCCTGCCAGGCTTTCTTCTCTCTTGGCTGCAGGGGTTGAGTGCCTCGCTTAGCTCTCTAACGCTGATTCTGAGAAACAAATTTTCTATGCTGGTGCAATTCTGTAGTCTGGCTTGCCACCACCTCCATTCTGG
Source organism: Myocastor coypus (assembly GCA_004027025.1). Taxonomy (NCBI): domain Eukaryota; kingdom Metazoa; phylum Chordata; class Mammalia; order Rodentia; family Myocastoridae; genus Myocastor; species Myocastor coypus. The sequence goes on from PVJA010005565.1 coordinate 23,466, forward strand.
AACTTGAGGATCTGTGGCTTTCTCCTCAGAACAACATCTCTCACCGTTGTGATTCTAAGCCTGCAAAGGGCAAGAACCCACCACCTCCTGTGAGGCCCTCAGGACATATCTTCTACTCTCCTGTTCCTCCTGGAAAATGTAGATCTCAGCTCTATCTTTGCAGTCCACAGCCTTCCTTGGGCTTTCCTTCTGGCGAAACTCAAAACATTTTAAATCATTCTGCTGGGCTCTTTGCTCTTCATTTTCTACATATATTTGAGTAAGACTCCCCAATAGTAACCATGCCAGTGCCCCAATATTTGACTGCTTTGAGATTTCCTTTGAAAGATTAATCAGTCCTCCACATTTAGTCTCAGTCTCAGGCAAAGTCTCTGGACACAGGCAAAATTGAGACAAACTTACTGCCAAGCCAAAACACAAATTATTTGGAGTCCAAGAAGAAACCTCCCAGTCTGGTGTTTACAGGCAGCATTTCTATCAGTCTTCTGGTCTGAGTTCAGCTGAAGCTGTCCTAGTGCTTCTCTGTAGGCAACATCTCCAAACCTTTCCTATCTGTTCCCAAAAGCTGGCAATTCACATGGTCAGGTTTAGCCACAGCAGCAACCCTATTCCTTTTGGTACCAAATTCTATATTATTATTCTCTCCTTGCTAGAATAAGCATAGGGAAGGAAATGCTGATTTAGCTCAGTTACCAGAGGTTCATAGTTTAAAGCAGCCTGAGTTACATAGCAAGACCTCAAGACACTACACCACCATGTCTAGGATGTCCATATCTCCAAGAGAGGCTACCAGGCCTGAGTGTGAGGGGGACACATGCTGTTAGTTTAAAGGTTGGAGCCTTTCTGGCCCTGCCCCTGAAGCCCCGCCCTGGTCCTCTGACCCTGTCTCTCTACTGTGTGTTTGACCACCTTGATATTTATATGAGGCTTTGTGGGGACAACGAGACACAACCCATAACAGACACCGTTCTGTCCATGTGAAGTCCAGCGTCAGCCCAACCCGATAAAGCCTTTGCTGGCCTCCTCACTGCGGGTTCTTGCTTCTTGTTGACAGCCCCCCTTCACTGAGCAATAATGGATTTCTTACTTTATCCCACGTCTTTTTCACAGGAAAAGAATGAACCTTACAATATTTATGGCAATATATAGATCCCTATTACTAAGATTTCTCTACCAGTTGTAATGACTTCCATTTATCGTTTACTTTCACTTCCTACTACCTGGCAGGTTTGAATTTCAGCTTCCTTTTTATTGGTGTTCTTATTATTTTTCTTATTCTGTGATATTTTCGAAGTTCGAAGTCATTTTTTGCATTGCACTTTTAAAAATTATGTAATTTGTTCTTATACATTTACTAAATTTCTTTCAAATTTTTCATCCTAAAATTAATTCTAAATTAAATTTAATTCTAAATTATTTTCAGTATACTCTCGTCTGAACCATCCATTCATATTCAAATACGTTGTTCTATCTTCTCTCTTAAAATTCTCACTTTCAGCCTTCGACAGGCCCTGCCTCTCCCTGTGGGGGAGGGGTGCTCGTGCCCTGACCGCGGCCCAGGCTCACATTCCTCCAGGCTCCACTTTGCTTATGTGGATCCCAGCTCAGCCCATCGCCAGCAGTGCTGTGGACGTTAGTAGTGGTTTTTAGTGAATGTCCAGAATTAGGACTTGTTTGTTCCATTGAATATGAATATTAACACTGCCTTTCTTTGTATTTTTCAACCATAATTAATGCTATCTCTTCTCATTTTTAATGTCACAACTTTGCAGTCTATTTTATAAATACCCTCCCAGCCCTGCCCACCCACCTTGTGACAGTTTCCGTGTGTTGTCCAGCCTTGTCTCAAACTCAGAATCCTCTTGCCTCAGCCTTCAATAGCTGACATTATAGGCATGCACCAACATATCAAGCTACTGCTTGTGTTTCTTTCTAAAAATTTCAGTTTTAGTGTATAAATCTTGCTTTTATCGTGTTAATTTATCCCTAAGCTTGTTTTTACACTATTGTAAATATCATTATTCTTTAAACTCACTTTCTTTGAATTATTCATTTCTGTTGTAAAGAAACATCTTTTTTTTTTTTAGGTTGTTTTTGCTAACTATCATTAGCTATATTTTTTTCTATAGATTGCTTAATATATTCTATATACAACTTCATGCCATGTATAAAGAGATTGTTTTAGTTTTTCCTTTTAAACTTGGGTATTATTTATTTCTTTTTGTTACATAGTCATCCTAGCTACAACTGAAGTGCAGTGTTTCAGAGTATATAACCTTGGTTTGTTTCTGACTTTTAGATAACACTTTTGGGGCTGAGAATATAGTTCCACAGCACAAGTGTTGGCCTGGCAAGTGCAAGGTCCTAAGTTCAATTTCCAACACTTTCAGTCTTTTTGAAACTAAATCTGTGGGTTTTGTTGAATTCTTCCATGAAAAACTTATTTTGTGCCTATTGAAATAATTATGTGCTTTGCCTTTGTTTCATCTATTACATTAATAGATTGATTGGTTGGTTGGTTGATTGATTGGTTGGTTGATTTTTTTTTTCAGGGAGACTCTCACTATATAGTCCAGGTTGGCCTTGAACTCACTATGTAGCCCAAGCTGGCATCAAACTCTCTTGGCAGTCCTCTGTGTCAACCTCACAAGTGCTGAGATTACAGGTGTGAGCCACCATGCCTAGCTGCATTACTTGATTTTCTATACGAAATCAATTTTTCAGTTCTGGGGTAACTTTTTTATTCCTATCTTATATATTTGGTACAGGATCTTACTATGCAGCTCAGACTTGTAGTGATCCTTCTGTTTTAGCTTACCCAGAGCTGAGCTTATGGGTGTGTGCCACTGTGCTCATCTTAGTCCTAGGATAATTTCTGCTTGGTTCTTTTAAATACTTTTATTGCTATATTTGACTTCCTAATAATTTGCCACTTTAACATTAGTACTGTTAAATGGTTGTTTTGTTTGTTTGTTTTTTCTTATGCTGTGATGTGTTTGCAACTGGCCTCTAGAAATGTTTTAGGAAATGTTCCTTCCTACTGAACTTGTCAGATTTTTGCGAGCCTTTCTTCTGTGGGCTCACTGGTTTAATGGTCATGATTTGCTCACTCTCAACAGACTCCCTCCCCTCAGAGCACGCCAGGGCCGAGTGTGCCACTCCAGTCAGGCCTGTGTACTTCTTGCAGCCATGTCTCTGCCTCCAACAGTAACTCTGTTAGCAACACCCCTCGGCTACCTTGCTGAAGGTCTTTGTGTGAAAGAAACATGATCGCTGATAAGATTCTCAAACAGGAGGCAGGCTGCAAACGTACATTCTGCATTTTGTTGTTTGCTGTGCAGATTTTGTGTTTCTTAAGTCAGCTATCCACATCCTCTAAATTTCCTGCCTTCTTGGTATACAGCTTTTCACTGTATCCCACTGCAGTCTTTCTTTTATTTCTTTGAAGTCTGGATGATGACCCCCTTCTAGCTCCTGATTAAGGCTTTTCTTTTACTTAGTTTACCTAGGTAATAGTTTATCAGCTCATTAATGTTTTATATAAATGAAATTTTGATTTTATTTTTTTTTGTTTTATTGTTTCATTTATTTCTGCTATAGCTTTTATTATTTTTTTCATTGTAGTATATTTGGTCCACTTTCTATTTTTAAAGAGGGCAAGGTAGCTTATTATTTAATTTTTATTTTTAAACATAAACCTTTAAAAAATTCCCTCTGTTTGTTGCTGTAGATGTTCCCTGCACGTTTTGGTTTTTTTGTTTGCATTTTTATTCACCACCGGGTATTACAGGGTATTCTGTATTTTTCCTTGTGACTTCTGTTTTTTTCTAATAGTTGTTTTAATTATGTTCACTTATTTCTACATATTTATGAATTTCTAATTCATTTTGTGTTATCAGACAGTATACTTTAAATAATTTCAATCCTTTAAAATTACTGAGGCTTTTAAAATTTCGCTTATATCCTGTCCTTAGGAATAATCCGTGTGCATTTGAAAAGCATGAGTCCTTGTTTGAAAGATACAATGTTTTATTGATCTCTGTGTTGAATCTTAAGTTTTCTATTTTTGCCAATTCGAGAATGATTTCTCCAGAACAAAATGAGCACAAGGCTGAAAGCTTCGCCAGCTTCTCAGCATCCTGATTCTGAGCATTTAAAGTTACCTTGGGAGGAACTGAAGGCTTCCCGTGGCTTGGTCTCTGCTTTCCCTTTCCCTTTCAGTCCATCCCTAATGGAAGTCGTTGCTGTGATGTTTCTGCCATAGAGTGCTTCCTTGGATTTCCTGAATTTAATATTGCTTAGCTTTTCAAATGTTTGCTTTACTATGTGGATCATTTGGTTGTCTGATGATTAGTCCTCACACGTCCTTAGACGACAGTTCTTGAACCTTCTTGTTTCTGATAGCTGAGCTGGATAACCTTCCTGTTCTCATGTTTGAACCCTAAATTTGCTTTTCTTTTTTTCTTTTTTTTTTTTTTTTGGACGGGCCGGGGTTCAAACTCACGACCTTGCACTTGCCAGGCAGGCACTTGTGCCATGGAGCTATCTCCCCAGCCCCCCAAATTTGCTTTTCTATAAAATCAAAAATAAGAGTTGGTGAGATAGCTCAGGGGACTAAGTGCCAGCTTGAGCGAGAGCAGGGACCAGGGTTTCATCCTGCATTACATGCAGCACCAGCCCCACCCCCAAGAGGACAACAAAGTCTGGGTATGGTGGCACACACCTGTAATCCCAGCACTGGGGAGGCTGAAAGCAGGAGGATCATTGTGAATCTAAACTGCATAGTGAGAGCCTATATCAAATACAAAATCAATCAGTCAATCATGAAATTCTACATGTGTCTTTATTAGCTGTTCAGTAGAGTGAAGATGGTATGGAAGAGGAAGAAACGAAGGGTGACTCATAGTTTCTGGGTTGATTATTTGGTTATTAGTATAAGATAAAAGGGAAGTATATGTTTTCTGTAATAAGACTATGTAGTAGATTTTAAATGTTGAATTCTACAGTTTGTGCAATATCAAAATAAAAATGAGTGAGAAGACTGTGTTCATGAGTTTTTTCCTGGCTTTTTGTATTTTTATTTCAGTAAAGTATCATGCTATACCTGTGTCCTTTCTGGCTACATTGAGTCCCGTGGCCCCTCAGACTGTGGCTGACTCCCTTTGGCCTGTGTCCTTTCTGACTACATTGAGGACTGTGGCTGACTCCCTTTGGCTTTCCTTGGTCTCATCATAGAGGCTCACTGGCTGCTAGTGCAGTCCAGTTGGGGACAGTGATAATGCCTTATGTGATATTTTAAAATTTTCTTATAAATGTTTTATCTGGAAACCAAAGGAGTGATGGCTGACTAAAGAAAATTTTAACTTGGGGAAAGTTTTCTTTTTTCTTCTTTTTTATAAGCATTTATTAGTATATTTTCATTTTAATGAAGTCATATTTTATATTTTGAACTCAACTGTTTTCCTAAACCTTTTTAAAAAAATAAGTACTTGCTTTTTTAATTGTGAATGTTTTTGTATTTTTAACTGTGAGGCAAATATATCTTCTCTTTTCTGTGTAGGACTACAACGATGAGATCAGGCAAGCACAGCTCCAGGAATTAACATACTTGAATGGCGGATCAGAAAACACAGATGTTCCAATAGTTCGAGGGAAACCCACCCTGCGCACAAGAGGCGTGCCGACCCCAGCAGTAAGCAGGTAGGTGCTGCTCACGGTTTGTAGGTTAGTGCGCTGTGGTGCACTCATTTGCTGTCCTGCCCTGGGGACCTGCACAGGTTGTCTTTGTTAACACAGCATAACATGGCCTGGCATGATACTCTTTGGCCTGGTACATTTGTTATGCTAGTTTTATTCTTACATGATAGGCGCTTATATGTTTTCCCAAACTGCACCACACACACAAAGCAGCATATTTTAAAATACTTTTTGAAATTTCCCAAACCTGTCTTACTACGCATGCATGAGCATCTTAGGGGTGGACACACGCAGAGCATGTAGTGGGCATTCCTAGGCAAGGTGCTCCTACGGGCACAGGCTCCCCCGCTTCGCACCTCCTGTGTCCACTCTCTTGTGCTAGGAAGTGAGACTTGTGTCTTCAGCTGTGGCCCCCAAAAGGTACACAAAGTGCATACAGTATGGCAGGCACAGTTTCCGGAGTTAACGCTTCAATGCCAGCGTTCTTTTCTTGATAGCGATATAAACTGACAGGGTGGTAAGTAGGGAGGAATATCCTGATACAGTAGCTATGGTAGCATTGTAGTACAACAAATCTCCTCAGGGCTAGTTTCTCAGAAGGTGTCCCTGTCACTAAGAGACACAGGACTATATATAGGCAATCGTGTATGTAGTCAGGTAGTGGATATATCTATGCACTGTGTGTATAAACATTTCAGTGATCTGTGTAACCTTACTCTTAAATGTTTTGGCTGGCTCAGGCTTCCGTAATCAGGGGGTGGGGATCGAACTGCCATCCCCTGTGCCTGACAGGAATTCCTGCCCAGGTGCTTCAGCCACTGAGCTAATCCAAAAGCCACCTCTCTTAAATGTTTTTTATACAGAGTTGTACATATTGTAATTCTTACTTTATATGTGTGCACCTGTAATAAAAATGAACCTAGTGTTACCGTTTCTCTTAAGAGTAGATTAACTTGCCTGTTTCTGCACAAGCACAGAATGAGCACCCCTCGGGTAGGGTGGTAAGGCCTCGCACGCCCAAAGCCCTTGCGCAGGGACGGCTGTCCCCAAATCTCAGCTGCCAGTCTTACTGAAGATAATTTCAAATTTAGTTGTTCGTTTTTAACCTAAAGTTAAGATCTGAGGAAGAACATAATTTTGGAACATGTGGAGAAGCACCTCCTTCTGCCCACACAAATTAGTTCCTTTGGATCACAGCGCGTGCTCAGCTCGTCACTTAGGCTTGTTTCCTTGTCTTGAGGCTTAATATTCTTTGAGAAGATTATTAAGTTCTCATTTCAGACTCTGGATTTCAGTTAGTCACAGAGTGATAGCTAGTCCCACGCTGATGTCACAGGTGCCCCGTAGTCATCATGCGTTTACATGGGCTCACAGGCAGCTCTTGCTGGAGGAGCCCCCGGGCGTGCCGAGCACGTGCCGCTCCCTTTGCCTTCCCGTCCTCTTCTCCTGCCTTGACCCTCCTCCTTCTCCTCCTCCTCCTCCTCACCCCCATTCCATGCTTTTGAGAAAAGGTCTCACTCTCTGGGCTTCAGCTCGCAGCCTGAGTCCTGGGATTACAGGCACCCCACCATGCTCTGCTCAGTTCATCCTCCTTGCCTTCCTCTACTTGGTTATGGTTTCCTTGGTCCCAAGTGTCTTAAATTTCTTGTTTCTACAGTATAACGTTCATATTCCTAAAAGAGGCATTCAAAACCCTTCTGTATTTTTCCTAATTCTAACTTTTTTTACTTTTGCTCCAGTTTGATCCTTCTTCAGATGCCTGCATTTCCTATGTGTTTGCCAACCCCAAGCAGGAAACTTGCAGTATGAAGTTGGTGCCTGCTCCCTTCTGGACTTTGTTCACATAGCTTCTGCAATCTGTGACTGCTTCTTCTTTTGCTCTCTGCTCCACTATCCTGTTTAAATTCTGTTTTTCAGCATAACCTGATGCTTATGTTAGCCTAGACATAGCACCTACTGATGACAGAGCACATTTTAAAGCACTTGATAGGTACTAACTAGGTTACTTCCTAGCAGTCTCTTAAGGTGAGCTGTTTTGTTATTACCTCTGTTACACATGAGGAAAGCATGACCAGAGAGGAAAACTGCTTGTCCAGGATCACACAGCTTAGGCGGAATCCAGGCAGTCCAGCTTCAAAATCCAAAATACTCCTCTATTTGATCCTTGCCTTGTGTTTCTCTCTCTCTCTCTCTCTCTCTCTCTCTCTCTCTCTCTCTCTCTCTCTCTCTCTCTCTCTCTATTGGTACTGGGAATCAAACTCAGGACTTCGCTCTTATCTGGCAGGTGCTATTCTGCTGAGCTGTATTCCTGACAGGTATTTTTTCATCTTGAAGAATTTTTTTCTTCCCTCCTTTCCCTGTCCATAGAATTTTTATTCTAAAACTTTCATTATATTTTTATAATGCTTCATGATAACATTTTTACACAAGCTGCAATGAAAGGACATTTACTTACTGCCTTTGCTCATAAAATCACATGTGGCACCTTGTAAGAACAATATAGTCTATCCAGATAAGGTAATAAAAATAAATTGATATAGAAATTAGAATACAAAATTACAGAAATCCCAAGGGTAAGCCTAGTAATAGTAAACAAAAAGAGTACTGGCTACAACTTTCTGTAGATTTTGGGAGTAGTCTTCATGCCATGCTTATGTTATGCTTGAGTCATAGCTGAAAAAAGCAATGGGTGCAGAATTTAGCATCTAAATGTCTGAAAGCAGTAATAATACGAAGAAAAAGACAAGCAGAGGAGGAGCAGAGGGAGGCAAGGATGAGCGAGGACACTCAGTGATGCCTAGAACTCCTCAGGACTAAAACATTAAAAATGTTCCAGCAGACAGTCATACACTGGTCACTATATAATGTAATACGATTTCCAGGGGCATTCCCTTTTGCCACTGACTCAGTAAGTCATTTTGATTTTACCTCAAAAGTAAACCTCAGCTGTATTTCTTTAATTACCCTTGCCATGTGTGTGTGTGTGTGTGTGTGTGTGTGTGTGTGTGTGTGTGTGTGTCTTTTTGAGATAGGTTCTCCTGTGCAGTTCAGGCTGGCCTTGATCTGACTTTGTAGCCCAGGCTGGCCTTGAACTCATAACTCCTCTTGCCTCAGCCTCCCAAGTTCTGGGATTGCAGGCTTGTGCCACTGTGCCCCGCTACTCCTGCTCTTTTTTTCATGTCACCTATCCTACTTTTCATGCATGATCACAATGACCATTTAAAATTACAGCTCACTCTATCTTCTCACTTGAGATCCTTATAGCTTCTCCTGCAGCTCTAAGCAAACCTGGGTTCACTGAGTTGCCTGGGGAGACCGGCACTGTCCTCCCCTTGCTGCCTGTCCGTCCATCCGTCCACTTTCCAGCTCTCCTTGCTCCTCACCACAGTCTCAACCCACAGACTCCTGGCCAGAGAGTCCCTTGCTGATGTCTCCTGACGTCGCTGTCCTCAGATCCAGAAGCCGCTTCTCAGCATCCAGTCCCGGGTTGCTGAGTAGTATTTACCGAACTAAACTAAATTGCTTTCTTTCCTTTTTCATTAGTGCTCCTTTGTGTCATATAAGTTGTTAAGGCCTGGTCCACGTGGTCTGTGGCAGATGGGGCATCGCGCAGTTGGTAATATGGCGCAGTAGCACATTGTGTAGATTCCTGCTGGACAAGTGCTGATGGCTTGGGATATTCTTCCATAGGTGGCAATTCTCACTATTTAAATGACTGAACTTGCCACAGAATTGGCTTTGTGAGAATGTTCACCCGAGTATCTGCTTTGGAATTTCATGGTGTTCCTCTCATTCCTCTCCTCGTCAAGAGACCCCACTGGGAATTAGGGCCGCAACGCAGTGCAGCGCAGCTGCTGCGGGCAGCATGCCCGTCATCTTACGTTTTTCTCACCACATCTTCTTCCTCCCCCTTCCTGTGGTGATCTGCATTCAGCGCTTGGACACCAGAGGTGTTTGCTCCCATCTGTCTCCTGAAGGGTTGGATGTGTGCTCTGTGTAGTGTAACTGTGAATGCTGCCCTGGCCCATGGGTTTGCCAGCCGTATATTTTCAAGTCTCTGCAATCCTCAGCTTCCTTGTCCGCAGATAAGCAAGGGTAGGCCCGTTTCACAGTGTTGAAATGACACCGGATTTGATCCATTCAAGACATGCAGGTCCTCAGGACTTGCGGTTTCCCTAGATGTCATAGCTTTCTGCCCTGTCTATGAGCCAGAGAATGAGTCTCAGCTTTCTTCATGTTACAGTATTGTGCTGGAGCAGCTGGTTACATTTTCTTTTGGTAGATCTGGTTCTTACTTGCTTTGGTTCTAACTTCATATTTAGTTCCCTTACTTCCTTTCTATAAAAATATGGGACCTTAATTTGTCTGAACTGTAGGTTTCTATGAAAAATGGAGTGGCAGAAACTATGATAAATACTGTTGGTGTGAACTTTGTGCCTGCAGGGGAAGAGGAGCGGTCACAGCCCGGCCAGTTGGAGTGGGAGTTCCACGAGGCACACCAACGACCAGGGGAGTCCTTTCCACCCGAGGGGCAGTGAGTCGAGGAAGAGGCCTCCTCACCCCCAGAGCAAGAGGTGTCCCCCCTACTGGGTACAGACCTCCACCACCGCCCCCAACACAGGAGACCTACGGGGAATATGTAAGTGAAGATACCATGTGACGGCTGTGTAGGTCAGAATGTCGCCGTTTGTACATACACAGGATGTCAGAGCCGAGCACTCACTGAGCCTCACTTGAGTTTTCTTCAGTGTTTCATGTTTGTTTTACAACAGCTACTGAATATTAAATACTTAGTACCAGCTGGGTGTGGTGGTGCACGCTGTAATCCCAGCACTTGGGAGGCTGAGGCAGGAGGATCAGTGCGAGTTCGAGACTAGCCTGGGCCGCAGAAGTGAGCTCAACGCCAGCCTGAACTGCATAGTGACAGCCTGAGCTGCACCAAAAAAGACAATAAATAAACAAACAAACAAACAAATAAATACTTAGTACCAATAATAGTGGGACCATCTTCAGTAAGGTGCTAAAACTGGTGGGGCCCTGCAAAAATGGTCCTTTCAGCAGGTTGCTGAGATGTGTGGTACAGAGGAGTTTGGTGGCAAAGTGCGAGACAGGGGTCAGGGAGACACACTGTGGAGCGCCTGCAGAAGCCTGGAATAATGTTCTTTCCTGCTGACTCCTGAGTAATCCAGTCATTTAGAAATGATTAGCACATACATGAAGGTGGTTTCATTCTTCAGTGTTTCCTTTCAAGCTGTGCCACTGAGTATAAATTCTAGCAACAACAATTTTCAGTGGAAACAAAAAACAAGAACTCTCTAGCTTTTTAAGTGATGGGTGTTGCCAGTGACTTGATTGTTTTACCTTTGTGTCCCTTGCTATTTAGCATTTGTTTTATCCTATTTTAAGTAGGTAAGTTACAGATTGTTACAGATTTAGTAGGGTTAGCATTAAAAACGAACAAACAAAACACTATTCCTTTTGTTTGCAGAAAGAGAAACAACACTTTCACCATAATGTCATGCCACCTATATTTCTGAGGAATTTTAAAAAAATGTAGATTTCAAAGCTATCTTTGAAGTTGGCTGTAGCTCTGGACTAGTGCGCTGGAGGCTGGTGCTCCATGTACAACACCACATGACAAACAAGCAAAAGATGCCTTTGAGAACCCTTCATAGTGGTAGCATTTTATTTTTAAGGTGAGCTTGATTGTATTTAGAAAATTCAGTTTACTCTTTAGCTTGACATTTACCATTTGAAGTCATTATCACTGTTTTTAATTTGCTTATTTATTATTTATTGATTTTTGTCATTTTGAGACAGAGCTTTGCTATGCAGTTCACTCTGGCCTTCAGCTTTGTTGCCCAGGCTGGCCTTGAACTTACAGAGTGGTGTGATTGCATGCGTGTGCCACCATGCTGAGCTAATAAGCCATCATTTACAAAATAATAAAAGTTACTTAAACTAAAACTCTAAGGTCTGAGGAGATAGCTAAATGGTTTAAGTGCCTCTCAGGCAAGCAGAAGGACCCAAGTTCAATCTGTGTTAAAGCATGCCTTGCCACTGTGCCAGCTGCTGACACTGCGTGCGGGGCACACACTGGAACCCCAGTGCTGGGAGGCTGAGACAGGAGGATCACCACGAGTCTGAGCTATGTACCAAATGAATGAATGAATGATTTTTAAAAATTAAAGACAAAAAAAGAGAGAGACAAACGGTCCTTTCATTTTTTTTCAAGTCCTGGCTCCTTTTTCAAGAAAGTGCATCTTGGTGCTTGAGATTCTCAGTAGTTTTCATACTGTGTGCTAAAATGAAAACCCAAGTATTCTTATAGGTTTACCTCTAAGAAATTAGGTGCTATATACAATTAGTGCAATACAATTAGTGCTTAATAAGTACTTAATAAGTACTTACACCCATTTAAAGATTGTACTTTATTAGCTCAAATGATAACACCTGACAGGTCACAGGAAAAGACCTGTTGAAATTCAGTTGATTTCTTTCAAGGTGAGTTTAATTTTCTGACTGTGTACAATGTCACCTGAGCCACCGTTCATCAGAGTCACTACCACAGAAGGCTTCCTGAGTTTTTGTCCATGAGAAGAAGATGTTTGTCAGACTAAGGCATTTGGCTGTGGGATTATATTCCTAGTGTAGGTGGGTTGTGCACAGTAGCCACTTGAGTAGAATAGACAAGCTGCTGTTCAAACCAAATCCTCCTTTACAGCATGCTTGTCTTATAAGAACACAACACACTCCAACATGATTAGCATTTTTTTCCAAAAGAAAGTAAATAATGGGTGTATGAAAAATTAGACATAATTACAGAAACTCAGCATGTCTTTTTGAGAAAAGAAGCACCCTTTCCCCAAAGTGACATTGATTTATAAGGTATATCCAAATAATTAAATAGCTGAAATTAATTAGAGTAATACCAAATACATTTACTGAGAACATTTTAACAACTCAAAATGTTGGTATAATTACATAGAAAGACAAGCCTGATGTTTCCTGTCATAGCTCATTTTACAAATGAATTTTGAAAGAGAAATCGTTTTTTGATAAGTTGCATTAGGGTCAACGTGCAAAACAAAACAAAAAGCATACAGTCAGAGTAAAAATATGTCCATCTAAATCTTTAATCATCTCTTTTATCCCTGAAGGACTTAGTGGAACCCCAAAGATGGTAGAAGTGAAAGGTTTCCTGGGTGTCTTAGGAATTGCCTTTTGGAGTAGCTCTAAGTCCAGAGGAAGGCGGGAGTGAGAGGTCACACGCTGAGGAGGAACAGAGGCTCAGATGCCACAGAGCTTAAGAAAGAACACAGATCAAGCGGAGCTGTCCATACATAAACTGGCGCCCTGTGGCCCCTAGATGTGCATCCTGAGCTTGTGGCAGGTGTAACTGTGGACTTCCCTAGGTTGGTCAGAGAACTGAGATCGGGGCAGAGGCGACCGAAGCCCACCCTCCAGTGGCAACTGGAGCCTGCCCTTTGCCCTCTCTCCTAATGGCTCCTGCTGCCATTTTGGAAAGGTTCTTTCAGTGTTGCTCTTACCATATTTTTTCTCTGAGCTTTACAACTTAAGCACTTAGAAATTCGTGATTAATTCAAGGCCAACTCTTGCTTTGTCTGCTTTTCTACTATGTGTCGGTGCTTGACCTTTGTGCCAAATGTCTGGATTTTTCCCTGCACCAAAACTTCTCTGCAGATGATGGCAGGCATAAAGTGTTCTATCATTTAGTTTAGTTCCAACGCCCAGTGCCTGGAGGGAGCCCAGATCTCACAGGCTATCAATAGTCCCCACAAGATTGCTCCTCCCTGTAAGAGCCAGTCCTAAGTGGGGGAGCCCCTGCTTACCCCTAGTGTCTGTCTTTGCTACAAGCTGGAAGTTCCCACAAGAGTGGTAATGTTTTTAGGCAGCTCAGAAGTCAGGTAGCATTTAAGGAATAATCAGTAGTTTATTGTGAGCTGGGTATGTAGGAATGCGGCCTGGGAGCTTGCGTCCATGTTACACTGATCGATATGCTACAAAGTACGTGATTCCTTGAACCTCCACAGGCCGATTTTAGATATCCTATTAGCACCTCCCCCAAGGAGAAGAAACTATTTTAGAATTCTAGAAAAGTCTTAATCTATTCCAGATAAATTTGAGACTCTAAAGAAGTAGAAACAGGGCTGGTGAGATAGCTCAGTGGTCTAAAACACCTGCTTAGCAAAGCTTAGGCAACTGCAGGGACCATGGCTCCATCCCCGACACCACATGCGGCACCAGCCGCACCTCCAGGGCAGGCTGCGCCAGCCATAATATAAATAGGTAAAAAGAAAGAAAGAAAAAAGTAGAAACAGAAAACAAGTGGAGTCTCCCTAGCCGCCCACCCGAGTAGCTGCCTGACCTCGTTCCCTTCTGCCCTTCGCATGTCATCTCATGCCTTCCATCTGTTCCAGCATCAGCTCAGGAGACAGGGACCCCGGAGCTCTGAGGGCCCTGCATTGGCCACCCCTGCTCCCGCTCTTCTTAGTGCTTTACTTAATCTTTTGTGAAACCTCTTAATTCCTGAAGAGACACAACTGATATCAAAGGACAGAATTATCATTTAAAGATATTCACTGGCAAGCCGGGCGTGGTGGCTCACGCCTGTAATCCCAGCACTTGGGAGGCTGAGGCAAGAGGATCGCTGCGAGTTCGAGACCAGCCTGGGTTACAAAAGTGAGCTCAAAGCCAGCCTGAACTGCACAGTGAGACCCTGTCTCAAAAAGCCAAAAAAAAAAAAAAAAAAAAAAAGATATTCACTGGCTTTTTCTTATTCTAGAATTGTTTTATATTCTAGAATTTTATTTCACAAAATAAAGTAAATGTTCAGTGAACTGAACAGAGGAAATGCCTTGTTGTGTTTTGGTGATGCTAGGATTAGCAGGTTCCTCTAACACTGAGCTGTACCCCCAATCCCTTTGTCTAAAGTCTGTTTTATTTTGGAGACTGGGTCCTATTGAGTCACTGGCCTGGAACTTGGTAGACCTTCTGACTCGCAGGAATTAGAGGTACGTGCCCCTGTGTACAGCAGGCAGTTAGTTTCACAGAGACTAAAGAAGCAGAAACAGAAAACAAAAAGCAGATTAGTCATTTCTAGTTACCTTTCCTATAAGGAGACAGACATGGTGTAATGACTGGCTAATATCCAGTTACTCTAGGTTAGTTACCTCTGCTATATACACATTAAAGCAGAGGCAACTACCGTATCCTGCCCTCTGAAGCTGGCCTATTTGGGAATTTTGGCTGTTCATCTCTCTAATCCTGCTTTTTCGGAAGGCCAGATGAGCACTGCAGTTTCATTTTGGAGACGAGGATCTTTTTAGCATAAGTGACTCCCATTTTCAGTTTCAGCCTGGTCTATTCAACCATAGTCTGAGAACTTCATTCTGAACAGTGGCTTCCCGTAATTTGTGCCTAAAGTCGTAGGCTTGTTCCTGTTGTTCGTTTAGCACTTGTCGGGACCTCTGTGCTTGCTTACTTTGTCTCTGTAGAGTGCTCCTTTGGGATAGGTGGTATGTATCTATTTTCGTTCTGACATTTTGGGGGTAGCTAAATGTGTATAGGATGGATAATTTTGCCTACGTTAATACAGGCTTAATTCATGTGTCATATCATGCGTTATGTACATTTTTCACGTACAGTATTTAGTAAAATAAAATGGAGCTTAAGTCAGTTTTAGCTAATAAAACATAGTCCATGAAATGAGATGATAAACATTAAAGTGTATAAACTGTTATAGAAAGAAGCAAATATATAGTTTCTCATCTACCTCTTCATTGTGGTATTTATTCTATTTTTATAAAATTATTTAACTTTCCTAGGCCTCAGGTTTGCTTTGGTTTGCTTATTAATCTGGGAAATGGTGAGATGGTGTTTTAGCCAGCAAGTCAAACAGAAAGTTCCCATACCATGCTTAACCTTCCCAGCTTAAAAATTCTGTGCTGCCTTGAGTATGTTTTATAGAAATTTAGCTTCTACTAATCCTGAACCTTTTTTGCCAGTTGCTGTCCTTTCTTACTGAATGAAGAAGGAGCTGAGGTTTGTGATGTCTCTTCATAAATTATCAGCCAAAGTCTTGAGTTCTGTAGAGAAGGCTTTGCTTTAGTACACATTGAGAAGGGCGGTACCTGAAATAGCTGTCAGACAAAAGTCTTCACAGAAATGCCCCAGTGTTTATTTGCAACCTTTTTAAGATTCAATAACCAAAATGACAACATGCTCTTTGGGCTTCCTAAATTAACAGAGAAAAGGCAGCTGCCCTTCAAGGCGTGAGGGGTATGAGCATGCTACCTGCCCTGGCTGGGTTACAGCAGCCCTCATCTTAGCCCTTGGGAAGACTACAGACTGCCGCCTGACAGTCAGTCTGGGGTTTGCAGACTTCTCATACATAAAGAAACCCTGTGGTCTCACTTCCTCTCAGGCATATTTTTAAGCTCTTTACATGCATTTGTTACAACCTGAAACCCAACTCAAGGTAGGTACATTGGCAGAGTCATAAGCATATTAGGGCAGAGCCAGAATCCACAGCCCCATAGTCGGGTGACAGACCCATGCTCCAGCACCCTGTGACTCTCATCTAATGCCAAAGTGTGTATGTGTCCATGGAAATATTGTATGATGAAAGGGGGAAAGTAATTAGTCTCTTTAGGAATAAAGGTTGTGTGCAGAGCTTACAGTGCCGAGAGGGCACATGATGGAGGAGTAACTAGCTTTGCCAGCCTTGTGCAACCCCTACAGAGTATTTCCTCATAGGAAATCTTCTACTGGTAAAAATTAATCCAAGTTTAAAGAGTCAGAGAGATCATTTAGATAGATGCAGAGATGGGAACCTCATGAGCATATGCGTGCCTCTGCCTGCCTGCTAGCTTCCTGGCTCATTAAGGCTATATACAGCGAAAGCTACCTTAAAGAAAAGTGCTGCTGCTAATGTACCTGGTCTCCTCCTGGGCATCATAAGAGCATAGGGCCCACCGCTCCTCCACTGTGACAGGAATGAACAGTGGAGCTTCTCATGACAAGGAACATTAGAAGGCCCTTAGGGAAAGCCCGATACACTCTTAAAATGTACATGTAGAGTTTAAGGACTCAGCGAATGAAAGGATAATCCTTCCGATTCTTTGAAAAAGGTAGAGCTCACGTGAAGTCTTAATTATGTGACAAGTTTGGCAATTTTTGTACAGATGGAGGTCATACTGACAGCATGCCTTCCTAATACAGTGACTACTGGCATAGTTTTTTCACAGTTAACTAATCTCTAAACTGTTTCAATTATCTTGTTTTCCATAGTGAGAAACTTAATTAAAACAGAGTACAGATTATTTATGAAAATGCATTTTTAAATGTGAATTGAAAAGCCTAGGGACACCTTTTTATTTTAGATAAAAAGATGAAGGTGCCATGATACTTTTATTCATTCTACCAGAAGGGCAGGAGCAGCACTGCAATTTACTTGAAATGTCTATCTGGAAGCCTCCAAGTCAATCTTGTTACTAAATTGCTTGAACGGCTGATTTGCTTTAGAGAAGTAAAACTTTAGGAAATAATTCCAGATTTTAAACTTAGGAGTATAGAAGTTTGCTTTTTTTTTTTTTTTTTTTTCCCTCTACCTCAAATACAAAAGAGACGGTGTTAAGGAACAGCATGTGCTGTAGTTAATCCTGCCCCTCCCAAGTGACTTGAGCAGTGATGTGTATCTGAGCTAATGTGACAAGTGCATCATGTCCTTGGGGTTAATTAGGGCTGGAGTGGGAGGGCGACGTGTGAAGCCCTAAATTAGGTCCTTGCATAATGCTTTCCCACGGGAACCAGCCCCTTCTTTATCATTTTTCTTAGGCATTTAATGAGCATTTAGAGCGGTGGTTCTCAACCTTTCTAATGCCATGACCCTGCAATACAGTTCCTCATGTTGCATGACCCCAAACCAAAACATAATTTTGGTGGCTACTTCAAAACTGTAATTTTTTTGCTACAGCTATGATTTGGA
Organism: Myocastor coypus; assembly: GCA_004027025.1. Taxonomy (NCBI): domain Eukaryota; kingdom Metazoa; phylum Chordata; class Mammalia; order Rodentia; family Myocastoridae; genus Myocastor; species Myocastor coypus. The sequence goes on from PVJA010005565.1 coordinate 41,173, forward strand.
ATGTAAGAAATAACATTTCCCGATGGCTTTAGGCGACCCCCACCAGGGTCGGGACCCACAGGTTGAGAACCGCTGATAGAGAATTGAGTCTTGCTCTTCAAGTAAATCAGAATCTGAGAAAGAGATACAGTTTAGCAAAGGAAAAACTATTTTAATTCTACCTTTCTGCATTCTTGGCTGGGGGATGAACCCTTCTAACAAAAGAAGAACAAGTGCAATTTTATTAACATACATGTTTCTTATCAACATGAGAGATACCCAAATAAAGAACACGTCATGATTTAGATATAAAATGTCTCTTAAATGTCTTAGGTTCAGAGGTGGAGCCCGGTTAAAAGAGGTGCCCCAGGGGTGGACCTAGAAGCATGCAGCCTTAACGCAACTGCTGCTCCCTGCTCTGTCTACACCTTGCTGTCACGAGGTGGCCACCTGTCCCCTCCCATCCCCTTCTGCCCTGCGGTAACCAGCCATGGATGGAATCCTCCAGAGCCCTCGCCTGGATTCTGTTGTGGATATTGACTGTTGTGCTCCAGTGACTTAAGTGACCAGTACAGAGTGTACCTCCAAGAGGTGGCATGTAAACACATCTTCAACAAAGAAGAGTTCAGAATTAGAGAGGTGATTCGCAAAGGAAGGAGACTTTAAATCTCTGAGAACAAGAACTTGGAAGAAGGCAAATAAATGGAATTTTTACATAAATTTCTTTGGTGCTGTCTCAGCCTCATGAGTCTAACATCTTAAATGATAGACATTTGTCCCTGCTGGCAGGGGAAGGAGAGGCACCTTTCCTTTGTAAACTTGAGGCCTATTTTTAGGCAGATAGGTTAGGGCATAGAGCTTCTCTTTCATCCTCTCATTTTTGATCACCTTCAGCTCAAAATAATACACATGTTACAATGGAGAATTTTGGGGTGGCATATCTGCCATCCTACGCGACGCGCTTCTCACTCTTCGCAGCTTTTCTGACTCCTCTGGTATGTTCAGTGCTGAGTCTCTGTTATTTGGACCGTGGAATGCCTATTCTTTAGGCAACTTATCAGAGTAATGTAATCTTTTATTTGTGATAAACAAATATAATTCAATGTATAATAAATACTTCTTGTTGGATTTCTTTTTTTTTTTTTTTTGTCTTTTTGAGACAGGGTCTCTCTATGCAGTTCAGGCTGGCCTTGAGCTCACTTTGGTAGCCCAGGCTGGTCTCGAACTCGCATTGATCCTCCTGCCTCAGCCTCCTGAGTGCTGGGATTACAGGCATGTGCCACCACACCCAGCTAGGATTTCTTGATATTGAAACAAAATACAGTCATCCTTATAACATCTGTGGAGTTATATGCAAAGAAAATTTAGAAGGGACCAAAGAGGGAAGAACGTAACGTGAAACCAGCAAATAGGCACAGACGCACTGAGACAGGAAGAGTTGGGAGGAGTTTGCGTGGAGGTGCCCGGGATGCTGTGGTGCACTGCAGTTAGCCGAGGAATTCTGATGAGGTTTATCTCCATCTTTATGCTTACATATTTATGCTTTTTAATTTATTTTTATTGTTTTTACAATAATTAATGCATTTCATGTCTTTGTCATAGTTGTTCAGAGTACAAGATGCTGACATGATTTCTTGTCTAAACATCATTACTACAGATCTTTCTTTTCATTGCACAAAGAGAAAGTAGCTGTATATATATATAGTCCAGTAGTCCATAATAATAGTGTATTATCAGTTCATGTGGCATTATCACAAGCCATTGACTTGAGCCTTTTACAACTTAGCATATTAATATTGCTTTCCTTTTTATATCTGGTGGTTAGATTTTTCTGCTGGATGTTTAAGATTAAAATAAAACAAAAAAAAATGTAACTTTAGTATCTGCCAATATTAGTCAAACCTCTGCAGGCTATATCCTGAAACCATGTACTGTGGTTTGCAGAACTTTTGTTACTGTCAGCCATCTGGATGAACCACAGCCATTGCTAAACCACTTTGTGCTCTGTAAAAGCCTGAGAGAATGTTTTCTCTCTAGTTGACTCTCCTTAGGCACAGCGTACATCATCAATCGCTTTCCTCTGCGGCCCCATAATTTCCTTGAACAGGAAATTTGGGACTCCACTGAGTTATAAGCTGTTACAGTACAGGTTCTTTTATGTCCTCTGTCCTCACTGACCTTGATGGGCTAGAGCCAAAATAATGGATATTCTTGTATCACTTCTTTTTCTCTAATTATTTGGACAGCCAACTCAGGTTGTTAAACCTCCAGAAGAGAAGCTTAATGATATTATGCCCTATAACATAGGCACTTGAGCTTAGCATCACTGTCTTTCCGAATATGAAATGCCTTAAACATAAGATGAAACAGATATTTTCCATCAGTTGTTGATATTCTAAACTTTAAATGCCTATAGAATGTAAGAAAAGAACAATTATGCATCGTTACACAGAGATATAGGAACTTTGCCATTTACAGAATTGTAGCGGTACATTTCTACGGCCTTTTTTCCTTGTCTCACATTCTCTTTTATTACCTTTTTTCTTTCTTTTTTCCATTTTTTACTTTCAAGTAAATATTTACTTGAGACAGAGTGTAACAGTAATTGATATGACAGTAAAAGCAGTGCATAGCTAGAAGACCAGAATGGTAGGTACTCAAAGCATGGTTTTAGTATTGCACATTGCTATCCTCATGTATTTGCCCAGCTCACAGATATCAGTATATATAGTTGTCAGGGTGCCAATTCTACCAATTACCTGGTAGTTTCAAAAACCTGTTGGCGATTTTTAGGACCATTGTCTGAGCCATCTTTTGTATATAAATGCGTGATTTTGTCCCTATTATGTTTCCTAATTTTTCTCCTAGCTCTCTCTTCATTGTTTAATCCTTAAATTCTCACTTTCCTTTTAACTATATTATATCTTTCTGTTTTTATTTCTTCTTTTGAGTTCTTATATTCGGAAGAGTATATGATATTTACACATGCAGGTCTGGTTTATTTCATTTATGAGTATATCATCAACATACATTCACTTATATATGAAGGGTTCAAGTTCATCATTCTTTATAGCTGAGTAATACTCCAGTGTATGAAAACACCTCATCTTTTTCATCCAGTTTGCAGACAATGGGCATTTTGGTTCTTTCCAGGATTTAGCTATCACAAATTGTGCTGCTATAAACATACAAATATCGCTATGATATGATGTTTTCAGTTCTTCTGGGAAATTTACCAGTAGGGGGATAGTGGATTGAATGGGATTTCCAGTCCTAGTTTTTTAAGGAGTCTCCAGACTGCCTTCCATAATGGTTGCACCAGTCTACATTCCCACCAGCAGTGGAGAAGCGTTCCTTTTTCTTCACATCCTCTCCAACATTTGTTGTTGGTCGATTTCTTTATAGTAGCCATTCTTTCTGGAATGAGATGGTATCTCATTGTTGTTTTAATTTGCATTTTATGAATGGCTAGCGATGTGTAGCATTTCTTCATGTTATTTATAGGCTTCTAGTATTTCTTCCCCTGAGAAGTGTGTGTTCATCTCAAATGCCTATTTCTGGATTGGGTCTTTAAATTTTGGGCCCTAATGTTTTTTAGTTCTTTATAAATTCTAGATAGAAGACTTTTGTCTCAGTACTTGTTAAGATTTTTTTTAATTTGTGGGATCTCTCTTCACTTTATTGGTTATACATTTATTTTCATTCTGTTTAGACCAGTGGTTCTCAACCTTTCTAATGCTGTGACCCCAGAATACAGTTCCTCATGTTGCAGTGACCCAAACCAAAAAATAATTTTGGTGGCTACTTCAAAGTTGTAATTTTGCTCCAGTTATGATTCAAAATGTAATAAATAACATTTTCCGATGGCTTTAGGCGACCCCTACCGGGGTCACAACCCACAGGTTGAGAACCACTGGTTTAGACTGTATCATGATTTACCCCAGATCTCCCCACAGCCCCCTGTGGGTATGGGGTGGGGATGAGACTAGATCACTGGAATGTGATACTCGTGGCAGACTAGTGCGTTGGTGAGGTCATAGCTAATGCGAGACTCAGCAGCGTATTAGTCACTGATGGGTCCATACCTGGGCTTGATGGGAGAGGTGGGGGTCACTGCTGCATGGCCTGGCAGGGTGTGCCTGTTTTCTCATCCTTTGGTTCCTCTCTTCTTCCTTCCTGCTATGCCATGAATTATTTGTCCTTTTCTGTCCTCTTCTCTTAGAGCTACCTGACTATATAGACTTGAAACTTCTATAGATGGAGACAACGTCTCCCCTGTAAGCTGTGACTGTGAGCTTCTGTGTCTGAACAATGAAAAAGTAACTGTGTTTGTGTACAGAGTTGAGTGTGTGACATGTAACAGGATGTGACATCATAAGAGCTACCACATGACTACAGGAGTATAAAATAAGTACTTTTAAAATGTCATTTAAATATAACCACATTGACCCATTAGGTGATACTAGTGGAAATCCAGCTGTGCATCTCTGTGTCCTCATGGCACACCCTGAGGAATAATTAGACCTATGGTCAGTTTTGTAGGGTAGGCAGTATAAGACAGTGTTCATAAGCAAAACCAGGAACCCGAGTGAGTAGCTGCAAATCCTTGCTCTGCTTGTAAATATCTGACTTTAGTCAGTTTGCCTAACTGTTCTGTGCCTCAATTCCTTATCTAGAAGTGGAACTACTTATTAGTAGTTATTGTGATAGCATGGGGTTATTTTGAATATAATTAGCATGTGAGAAGTACTTAATATGGTACCAATGCATAAAAATGTGGGAAATGAGTCTTATTATTGCTGTATGAACAGAAGTCTAATTCCTGTGTTTAGCAAAGGAGCTGTCTTTGGAAAACATTCTTATTGTGTCTCTGACATGAGTATATTGAAAATATAGCATCCAATGTTATGCATACCCACCAGTCTGAGGAAAGTGGAAAAGGTAATTCCAGATATTAGCTAGGGTGAGACATAATAGGAATTTCCCACACTGCTGCAGAAGTAGAAGCCATACGGTGCCACCATTCTGGGAGAGGACTTGGGACCTCGTTGCAGCCACCATCTGCCTGCTTTGGACCTCACAGCTTCTGAGGATCCCCTTAGCAGACATTCAGACTTGGAGGCAACAGAATCCTGTGAGAATGCTTTGAACAGAAATTGGGAAAATAGGCCGGGCAGGGTGACACACGCCTATAATCCAGCTCTAGGGAAGCAGAAAACAGGAGAATCCCTACAAGGCTGAGCTGTATAGTGAAATCCTGTGTACATGTGTGTGTGTGCACACACACACACACACAGAAAGGGGAGAGGGAAACAACTGTCTGTGAATACTGCTTTGGATATGCACCTATTACAGTTTTTGTTTAGCTGTCCCCAATGCAGTCATGAGGTGGGGGCTTCTAGAGTTTGAGATTAACTCATGATTCACTGGGATTATGGGTCATCCAAGGCTGATGAGTCTTAGTCCTGCTGGCATTATGGATTTGAGTGTTACACCCAGCCTGAAGCAGAGAGCCTGAATGTAATATAAGGGAGACACAGAGAAAGACTCTCTCTCTCTCTCTCTCTCTCTCTCTCGCCATTGTTGCTGTTCTGCCACCATGAACTGTTACTCTCTGCCCTGTGCCACTCTGCATTGGAGCCAGCCAAGTATGGATTGAAACCTCCAATAACTGTGAGCTAAATAAATCTTTGCTTCCTTCACTTTGAGTGTCAAGTATTTGTCCTAGCAACAAGAGTAACTAAGACAGTACCTCGTCGTAAAATCGCATAGAGCAATATTGTGAAGCACTGAGGAGGAGCCAGTGGTTGCTGTATAGAGCACTGTGGATGAATTCCAACAATGTGATGTTGAAAAAAATCTGAATACAGTAGTGATTCTGGTTTCATTTATATAAAACTCAAAAGCAAATGAAAGTCACCAGCAGTGTTGAAAGTCAACACAGTGGTTACTTTGGGAGTAGATGATAAATTGGGACCGTGATAGGCCCTTTCACAGTGAGCCTGAAATCCTGTTTCCTCTGGCAATTACATTCAGATAGGGCCCGTTCCTCTTGGGGAATAATACTCGGAAGGAGTTGATCGGTGTAAGTCCATTGCCATCAGGAAGCTTCTGAGTGCTTACTCCATAGCAGCCAGTGGGAGTAATAAGCAAAACAGGGAAGGCTCCTGCTCTCAGGAAGACTGCATCTCTGATAAGAAACATGGGTAATAAGAAAATTAACATTAGAAGTTAATATCAATCAGCTCCCAGACCTTTTGCTGAGAATAACTGCAACAAGACGAAACATCAGCAATAAACAAAAATTTGAAGACCAAAAACCTCAAAGGGGGGAGAGAGAGAGAGAGAGAGAGAGAGAGAGAGAGAGAGAGAGAGAGAGAGAGAGAGAGAGAGAGAGAAATTGCCAGGCAACCAATCTAAAGAAAAATGAAAGCCACAAGCGGATGTCTTCCTTTCTGGCTGGTTTTCCAGTGTCCTGTCACCATCGGAGCTCCTCCTTTCATCACAGCATGTAGAGAAGTGTCTGGACCTTTTCCTCAGCTCCCCCAAGGATGCTCCATGCCCGTGACAGCCTGGATACACACGGGAGAAGACAGTGCCTGCCAGGTGCAGTGTGTGCCTCGGGACATCAGGCTTCGTTCTCTGTAGAGTCCTCCTGTTTTAGGGGGAGGCAGTAGGCTTGAAGTGAGTGTTCAAAGAAGTCAGGAGCTTGGGAAGGCACTGTGAAACAGGGTGCAAGGCGTTGAAGTGAAGTGGCTGATAAATCCTCCAGGTTTTGGATTGGAAACAAAAAACAGGTTGGTCTTCCCAGGAAGAGCAGCCAATGTGGGATTAAGGTGAACCGGCTAGCTCTGTTCTGCATAATGCAAGTGAGAAATTTCTCTGGGTGAAATATGCCCCATGAGCCCAGAATAATTTTATACATAATTATAAATAATAAAAAATTAAGTAATATGGAAAGTGATAAAAATAGTGGGTGCAGACTACCATAAATTAAGATAGTAAACAATGTTTTAAAACTATGTTTATTATAATAAAAAATTAAAAAGTAAGCTTGACTTAGCACACAGAGAACAACAGTATGGAGGAAAAAGATACTCTCAGCAAGGCATGGTGGTGCACGCACGCGAGCCCAACACTCAGGAGGTACTGGTTTGAGACCAGCCAGGGCTACAAGGTGAGCTCACAGGCAACCTGAAATTCATAGTGGGATCCTGTCTATAAAAGATATTCTCATACTAAAAAAATGTAAAAGTTGAAAACAAAGCAAAAGAATAAAATGGCACATTAAGGATAGCTAAAAAAAGAACTAACACAGGAAGGGAGATCCCTGAAACTCAAGGAGACATGCAAGAGGCAAGACGGAGTGTATCCAGAGCCTCCAGGGGCCCCCGAGTTCACTTGATCCCTCGCAGCACCACAGAACTTCCCACGGACCCCTCTCAGCTCCCTCTACTTTCCTTTCTTGTCCAAAGTCTGTCTTGTTGCTCTGAGAAAATACCTACTATGCATGATGTTGTCTGCCTATACAATCCCAGCACTCAGGAGACTACGGCAGGAGGATCTCTATATGTTCAAGGCCGGTCTCAGCTACCTAGTGAGTTCAAAGCCAGCCTAACCTACACAGTGAGAAAAACACCTAGACCATACGACATAAAAAACATTTATGTCTCACATTGCTGAAGCCTGTGTAGTCCAACTTGCAAGGCTCCGGCTGTTCATTGCCGGGTGATAGCTTATTCACTTACCCAAGATAGCATCTCATACTGTGTCCCGATCAGGAATCAAAAAGGATGGAAGAAACAAGAAATCCGGCCAGCTCTCCAGAGTTTCTGTTTCAGTCACTGGCCTCATTCAGGATTCCCCCAGTGAACACCACCGTGGTGGGGATGAACTTTTAATATTGGTTTTGGAGAAGCAAAAGCATCTATGCATAGCATCCCTGCCCTCAGACCTCGGACCTTACTGCCATTCTGTGGAAGTCCACTTCCCCACAAAATCGCTCCATAGCCAGCTCCTTCAGTTATTTTATATTTGCATTCAAAGTCTTATTGTATCTAAAGTCATGTCTAAAATCTCAGCTATGGCTGACTTTACCTTACACATAATATATTTTGCAGTTGGTTTTCTTTGTTTATATCTCCACAAGGAAGTTTTGTGTTTGCAGTGCTACATGCTCACTGCCCCAAACCATGTCTGGCGCACAGTAGGCACTCAGTACTTAGGTGAACGGGAAAATCAATTGCAGGGTAACAGTGTCGTGATAATTTGCACTCAGGAAAATGTAACCATCTCACTCTCTCCCCCATCTGTCTAGGATTTCTAGTCTAAATCATTTTCTTTAGTTTTCTACTGGCAGTTAATTTTCTTCACCTTGTTTTGGGAGTTCTGGGTTAATTCTGTTGCCATGTTATATTTTTACAGTATTTCAAACACCTAGGAAAGTCCAAATAAGTATAATTCTACTTCAGTTAGACATGGACTGAGAGAAGAGGTGAAATTTTATGAATCATTGTCATAGACACATTTTAAGGCTGTGTTCAGATGTGGACAGAAGGACCAATCACCTTGGTCAGTATGTTCCTAAAAACCACAGTAGTGAGAGCATTTACCAAAAGAAAGTGCAGACTTGCATTTTAGACAGTGTTTTAAAAATTCATCACATTCTGTAAAAGACACATACTTGTACACCTTTGATTTTTCTCTGACTTAATAGCTTGAGAGTGTTAAAAAGAATAAGTCCTTGGGCCCGGCAGGATGGCGCAGTGGTCTAAAGCGCCTGCTTGGGGAAGCTTGGGTGGCTTCAGGGACCTCGGTTTGATCCCCGGCACCACATGCTGCGCCAGCGCTACCCTTAGGGCAGGCTGAGCCAGCCATAAAAATAAACAAACAAAAGTTCTGAAACAAGAAAAAAATAAAATAAAATAATTATTTAAAAAAAAAAAAACCAAAAGAATAAGTCCTTAAAATAAACCTACTTCATCAGACAAGAACCGGGACAATTTTCAAATACATTTTTGGTTAAGCCTCCTACAGCCATCAGAAACAGCCAGGATCTATGCTTCCCAGTTTACACATTATAAAACTGGAGCTCCGAGAGCTTAATTTTTCCCCAAGTCATAAGCTAGTAAATGGCCGAGCATAGTTGTCATGTTCCAGAGCACATAACGTAGCCTTCCAGGCAAGCAGTAAGCACTGGGGCCTGGGGTTTATTGGTAAATAAATCATGGTTTATTCAAATGGTTTAAAAAAGATTTCTTAGTTACAATTATTTATATTTCAGAGTGACTTTTGTCGTTAATTATAAAATAACTTGGCTCATGTTTATAGTCATTAACGATACTCATGTTTGTTACCATATTGACAAGGATGTTGTTGCCAGAATCCTAGGTAAAATGGATTTCTTGCACTACTCATTTTATAAACTCAAAATAATCATTCCAAGACTTAAATTTAAATGAGCTTTTAACATTGTGTTATTTATTTTTTTAGAATTTTTTATTTTATGTATTTTTTTTTTTCTTATTTCAGAACCTTTGTTTGTTTATTCACTCATGTGTATGGCCAGCTCAGCCAGCCCGAGGGCAGGGCTGGTGCAGCATGTGGTGCCGAGGATCAAACCGCGGTCCCTACAGCCGCCCAAGCTTTCCTAAGCAGGCACTTTAGACCACTGAACCATCCTGCCAGGCCCCTTAACATTGTGTTATATATTAAAGCTTATTTTGAAATAGCTTATTACCCTAATTAAAATGAAGTATATACCATAATTATCTTTTTTAAAAGGAGTAAAAGCTGAACATATTTTAAATTACTCTCTTTATAGATCTTTTGACTGTTAATGATAGTTTGTTCCCCATGCTTAAGTGTTATCCTTGATTCTACTTGTGATAGAAATTGATTGATTGATTGATTGATTGATTGATTGATTGATTGATTGACTTAGTGGTACTATGGGTTGAACTCAGCATCTCACGCTTGCCAGGGAGGCACTTATTCTACTGAGCTATTTCCCAGCTCCAGAAATGGAGTGGAATAGGTCATGCTTCTTCCTTTGTTCTGGATGATCTCTTCTTTTCAGAGGAAGATTTCCCTGGTATTTGACCATTTGTCAGTGTGAGTTTGATAGGTGAGGAACGGCCAGTGAAGATTCCATCTGTGCACAGCATGCCTGTCCTTACTGTAGACTGGCATCTATCTGTCTAGCGGCCAGGTCACTACTGCCAGTTCAGTGCCATTTCTAAGCTAGAAGTTTATGTATGTGGCTTGATTTAAAAAAAAAAGTGGCACAAGAACATGTGTATTTGTTCACTATTAGTAATTACGTTGCTGTGACTTAGAAAATGTTTCAAAGGAAACTTTTGCCCAGGGCAGGAAATGTAAGATTGATATTTGATATTTCATAAAGAATAATGCAAATGGGGGCTTATTATTAAATTTTATAATATTTTAATTAGCATACTGCATTTCCTCCTACAGTATCTCCTCAATCATGTCAAAGAAGCATGTGTATGTTCTGCTGTTTGGTTGGTTAATTAATTTTTTAATTGTCCACAAACACTACATGCCTATGCACATGCAAGAGAATACAGTCTGACCTTTACTCTGAAAGACCTTACAGACTGGTGTGAGAAAGAGGAGAGGCCAAGAAGTAACCCCAGATGCCATGGATATCCAAGTGGTTACTTTTGATGAGGCCCAGAACAGGTGGAGGAGGGTACATTCTCAGGTTGTAGAATTGGTGACAAAAAGGACAGAGCCAGAGGAAGTAGGCTTGGTGAAGAAGCTCCAGCAGAGCTGGACCAGACCCCACATGGGGGCTGAGGGGACACAGTAGCTCCCCCTGGGTGAGACTAAGACATGAAGGAATTTGGTCTTTGTCTTGACAGAAGTAGGAAAAAAACGGGGGGGGGGGTAGTTTAAGCAAGAACACAGCAAGCTCAGGTTTGCGTTTGAGGTAAGAATTCAGGAGCATTGTGTAGATGAGAAAGCACTGGAAGTGTTAGTCTAGGTGAAAACTTCTGAGTGATTCTAGGGGGACTAGTGATTCACCCTGGGAGACAGAGGGAAGGTTTGGTTGTGAGAGCTGTGAGGACAGAAAGAGCGCCAGAAGGAGCAGGGGTGACAGGAGGTTCCCAAGCCCGTAAGCCAGGGTTTTCCCAGCACACCTTGTGGCGGTATGCCTTGGATCTTGTGGTGGTGTGCTGTGTCCTAACCCTGTGCCTGGCCTAAGGAATCTATAGGTACATCTAGCTCATAGTAGTAGCCGAGTCCCCCAGCAGGTCCCATCCATGTAGGAAACTATGTCGCAAAGCACAGGCTCCATAACCCCGGCTTTCTTAGGTCAGAGAGGTACAAGAGGCCAGAAAGCTTCCTCTCCTGGGCGTTTCCCTAGGAGCGCAGCCTGGGGAGCAGCCCAAGGCCCGGCAGCTCTGTGATGATGCAGGAGGCTGCCAAGGAGACAGCCTCATCGTCCAGAAAGAAGATTCGGGAAAAGGCACAGATTGGCAGTGTAAAGAATCTGGACTGTGTGGGCCTTCCCAGCAGAGACGCGAACTCCGAGTCCCAGGCATGTGCCAACATTAAGAGAAGGCTCTAAGCTGTCTTAGATGTGTGATCAAACTAAATCTTCAGCATCCCCCTTCATGCTATATTTTATTATTTCACTGAATTACCTGTTAAATTGTAGCAAGTTCTGCATTCGGTATTCTTTAGAATTTCTACTGGAGTTTCTAAAAAACTGAAAGACGTGAAATTATGAAAATAAGAAAAAAAATGAGTAGCCTATTGTTAAAAACACTGTAACAGAGTTAGAAGAAAAGATGGCTAAATTCTTGAATCACGTGGTCCTCCCGACAGAAATAGCCCTCATAGCACCAGCATCCTCTGTGCTTTGTTTTAATCCTTCACTGAGTCATTTTTCTGCTTTATTTCTCCTGGCTTCTTCTCAGCCTGTGACCTCACACCCTATCTTGCAGTAAAAATAGAAGATGAACAAGAATTCCCTCTGCCGTGCACCCAGGAGTTCACTCGTTTTGTTGTAGTGTGACAGCCAGATTTTCTTCTGCTACCTTGGTCTCCTTTAGCTCTCCCTTTGCTTTTTGCCTGTTTTCCAATGAATAGCTTTTGTGCTCACTTCGGCAGCACATATCCTAACATACCAAATGAACAGCAGTTGTTATAAGGGACGATTGTGCAACCTATTCACAGCCATAACCAAATCCAGCTGTGACGGTGTCATGAAAGAAATCTGGTTAGAGTTGCAAATATGATAGTTTTAAATCTCCAGTATAAAAATACCAAAGCTAATAATTCAGTGAATTGAACAGTTTCAAAATTTAAGTGAGTTCCTAGCAGTGCAATATTTGATGGAATAATTGACCAAGGAATGAATGCCTTGCTACAACATTGAAGAGGTGTGGTGCTTAATACTTTCCATAACATTTTAAAAAATTATTTTTAATTTCATTTTAAAATAAAAACAAATAGAAACAATGATAAACAGAATAATAATGCCTATGGTACAGAAATTCAAAACAAGAATACAAATTTAATACTGGTTGCTATATTATGTGTTTTCAAGGTCAAATCTATTGTTCAGATTAATAGATATAAGTATGAAAAATTGGTCAATAATTGAATATTAATGCTTATTTTCAATAAATCTTAATTTTTAAAAATTTTTATTCTCATTTTTTAGAGACTAAAAATAGCAGAAACAAAGATAGAAAAACAGTTACAAGTAAGGGAACATATAGTACAGAATTTCAAAACTAGAAAAATTTAACAACGGTTATATTACATATTTTCATCACCCAGCCATTTACAGCCTTAATTCTTTAAGTACAGGAACAATTTTTCACTTGAAGAGGCTGTGTTCTTCTCAGACATACATACATTTATTTATTTATTTATTTATTTATTTATTTATTTATTTGTCTTTTTGAGACAGGGTCTCGCTGTGCAGTTCAGATTGGCCTTGAGCTCACTTTTGTAGCCCAGGCTGGTCTCGAACTTGCACCAATCCTCCTGCCTCAGCCTCCCAAGTGCTGGGATTACAGGCATATGCCACCACACCCGGCTTTATTTTTATTTTTTAAAAAACTTTATTTATTTCTTTTATGGCTGGCTCAATCTGCCCTGGGGGTGGGGCTGATGCAGCATGTGGTGCCAGAGATTGCTCTGCGGTCCCTGCGGTTGCCTAAGCTTGCCTAAGCAGGCCCTTTAGACTACTGACCTATCTCATCGGCCCTCAGACTTTCAGCACATTGCTGAGGAAGCCTTAATTACATTGCGCAGCACCGTGATCTCGCTGTAGCCATCCAGTCCACCCCCCTGTTCTGTGCTCCTAAGCTGTCCCCAGAGAGCAGTTCTTAGGCACAACAGAACAATGCTGCTTCGGATCCATGTGTGCGTTCCACACAGTGGGCCTTCGTGTTGCGCTCTGTGGGCTTCAGGTCTCACCATGCCCTTCCCTTGTCTTTCCTTTTTTGCTCTTAGTGCATTAACCACAAGCAGTTTGCCTCCTGGGTGGAAAGGGTTCCTTTTTTCTAAACCTTTGTTGTTTGCCATCTGTGGGTGATTCTGCTTAACTTTAATTTTTAATCACTTTTCCCTACTGCTGTTACTTTCCTGTACTTTGAGATTAAGCTGAAACTTAATCTCAAGCAACTTCTATGCTTCTATAAAGTCTTCTTTTCTTTCCCAGTTGGACAGGTCTGTGCCTCCTTGGTGCTGAGCCTGCATGTGCTAAGTCACTGTTGCCTCCTTGGCCAGTCTCTCTCTCTCCCACCCACTCTCATGGCAAGTGCTTGCTAGACTGCAGAGATCCTTCCATCCACGGGGTTTACCAGCTGCCAGAATAGCTGAGGTGCCACATGGGGACGTTCTCCTTTTAGTAAAGAAGGCTGCTTTCTGTTAGGAGAGGCAAGCTTTTTGTTTCTAGTTAATGTCTATATTTTGCTGCT